>MU692339.1:7433-31649 GCA_026770625.1 Nicotiana glauca
AGCCGAAATGAAGACATCTCATCACTAAAAGAGTCCTGGCAAGGTTCCCTGGTTTTGAAATGCGGATCAATGGGTTCACGAGAAGCTGAAAAGTTTGTGTGGGTCGGGCGTCCAGTCCAAGAAGCATGTCGTGTTCATTTGTAGCCAGCATGCACCCCCCAGATAAGTCCTTCTTTTCCCCCCGAAAGGGATGCTTCTCTTTAAACTCATTCATTTGCCTTTGGTATATTTCTTCCTTGAATCCCTTTCGATTTAACACTGATTCCGAAATTACTACAAAGAAAGGTGGCAGGATTGGTTCTATCAGGCTCCGCTTGGTCAGAGTTGAAGAAAATGCCCAGGCTCAGCGAGTGCGTCAGGCCAATCTCGACTGACCATAGTGTTTTATGTTCTCAAAACAAAGATATTTGAAAAGAAAGAAAGTCAAAGACAAAGGACCCGAAAGCAGAATAAAGTGAAAAGGACAGAGCCCACACAGGCGAGTCATAATGAAACCCTGAGAATTGAACCCAGTCGGTTTGAAAAAAGATTCACCCTCGAGGCCAACAAGCAGCAAACTTCTCAATGGAAAATGGACCGGGATCAAGCAAATAGGATGATCAAGGCCACAAAACCAACCACCGTTTCAAACTAACAAACTGTTCTTTGTTGAAAACAGGTGCAATAAAAGCAACCATGCAAAAATGTAGGTGCAATCCAAAAGAAATGAAATGCGCAAGCGCTGAAACAGCTTTGTAGCAAGGAACCAATCAAAGGGAAGTTCTCCCCCGAATTCTTTCATGCATTTTGCTAAATAAAAAGGAAAATATATAAAAAGAAAAACAAAAGAAAGAAGAAAAGAAATGAAAATGAAAATCCCAAAAGAAAAACAAATCATGGTAGCATCGGACCCCATTCCTTAACTATCCTAGCATAACCCGTGGACCTCCCTGCATAACCCAAGGAGCTTTTTCTTTCCAAATCCCGGCATAACCCGAGGATCTCCCTAGCATAACCCAAGGAGCTTTTTATTTCCAAATCCCGGCATAACCCGAGGATTTCCCTGGAATAACCCAAGGAGCTTTTTCTTTCCAAATCTCAGCATAACCCGAGGATCTCCCTGGCATAACCCAAGGAGCTTTTTCTTTCCAAATCCCGGCATAACCCGAGGACCTCCATGGCATAACCCAAGGAGATTTTTCTTTCCAAATCCCGGCATAACCCGAGGATCTCCCTGGCATAACCCAAGGAGCCTTTTCATTCCAAATCCTGGCATAACCCATGGATCTCCCTGGCATAAACCTAGGAGCTGTTTCTTTCCAAATCCCGACATAACCCGAGGATCTCCCAGGCATAACCCAAGGAACTTTTTCTTTCCAAATCCCGGTATAACCCGAGGATCTCCCTGGCATAACCTAAGGAGCTTTTTCTTTCCAAATCCCGGCATAACCCGAGGATCTACCTGACATAACCCAAGGAGATTTTTCTTTCCAAATCCCGGCATAACCCGAGGATATCCCTGGCATAACCCAAGGAAAATTTTCTTTCCAAAGTCTCGGCATAACCCGAGACCCTTTTCTTTTTCCGGCATAACCCGAGACCCTTTTCTTTTTCCGGCATAACCCGAGACCCTTTTCTTTTTCCGGCATAACCCGGTCATCTTCTAGCATAGCCTGGATTCATAGACAGAGATACACAATCCTGATTTAATTGCTTAGATATGTGTCACAACTAACTCACAAAATTTTCCTTGTGAAAACTGGGGCAGAAAATTTCGTTCGTTTGTTTGTTTTAGTATCTTAAGCAGGTTGATCTCAAGACACAAGGTGCGAGACGACCAATGGAATAAATCTCAATTAAGAATCAAGAAAAAGAAGAAAAAAGAACAAAAGAAATGAATTCAAACGTGAAGCAAGTAAGGGTGAGGATTGCTAAAACCTGATTGAAGTCATAAGCTCCGATGATCCTTCTTGACCCAATGCTGCATGAAGAAGTAAACACCTACAACTTAAGAGCACCAAGATTCATATCAGAGTCCACAGCAAAATCAGCTAAGACTCAAGACCAAGTTCAAGAGAATTATATATAGGAATCTTGTAACTCATAGTTGATAGGCATAGCTAGCTTAGCTTCGATTTTCCTTTTGGTGTAATAAGGAGGTCAGCAAGCAGTAGCAGCAACAACAGCAGTGAAACTCACAGCTCCTGGTAGTCCCAGCTACTAAACCTTCCCGAACTACACTGACCTGATTCCTGTTTAGCCCAGGATATGTAGGCAACCTCTGAAGCAGGGCGCAGTCAAACTTTTCAAAATGCTTCACAACGGAATATGTGAACGGGCAAAATCGCTCGTTTCCGCTCACTTGTCTTTGCACGAAAACTCTTCGTGTTTCCGGGCAAAGAGGGGCAGCTGTGAGCACGTGATTTTTGCCCTAAGCAAATTATTTCAAAAGTTTCAAATAAAATGATTTCTTTATTATTTTACAATTGTTTTTGAATTTTCTTGAATTTTGTGTTAATTGGTTACATTTTTATTCATATGAAAATACAAAAAAAAAATATGCATTTGCATTTAGGGATTTAATTTCACAATTTTAGTATCAATTAGTATTAATTTGTAAAGAAAATAACAAAATAGGCCACTTTTTGCATTTTTAATTGTTAATTGTGAATTCGTCACGAAATAGATTTTAAACAATTTTAGGAATTAGTCAGTTCTAACTTTGAAATATATTAGGACTTTATTTTAATTTTTTGCAAAATCAGAAAAAGTAATACGAAAAAATACAAAATGCAAAATAAGTAAAAGAAAACAAATTAAAAGAGGTGGTCTTAATAAAGAGACAAAAAATGGGCAGATATCCCAGCCCAATCGGACCAAAACATGCCCCAGCCCAACAAAAATTACCCGGTCCAGCCCCCCTATATACAAAACGACGTCGTTTTGACGTTGTTTGATCTCAGCCATTCATCCATAAGCATCCAACGGTCCCTACTGATCCCCCTTTTAACAAAACGACGACGTTTTATCGCCAAACAATCCTGGCCGTCTATCGTGCCTCATCCAACGGTCCCCATTGATTCCCCCAGTTTAATAAAAATTTCCCAATAATACCCCAAACCTTAGAGACAAGAGTCTCCTTCCTCGTACCCAACTCTCCCCTGTAACACCAGTGTAACGCCACCATGTCGCCACTGCCCTCCGCCTCATCGCCGCTGGCCAGAAATCGCCGCCGCTGGTGGCCAACTTCCAATCACCCCCAAATTTTTACCATAGCCTCGTCTCCGTCTCCCCACTCCGAATCCACCATTATTTTCTTCCAAATCACAACCAAACGCCCCAAATTTGCAAAACCCTAGCCGCCGCCGGCGAACGCCGGTCATTCCAATGGCCACCAAATTAACACCCTTTGTTCCCCTTCTCATCCTCTTCTCAAATCCGTCAATGGTTTCTTTTGAATCTTACTAGAACTCGTTGAATATAGGTTTAAAATTTTTCCGGCCACGACGCCGGTTATGCCGTTGATCACCAGAAAAATACCATAGATGCTCCTTCTTCTCCTCTTTCCAACCCCCATGGTCATTTCCCTCGAATCTTCCCCCATCTCGTCGAATAATCGATTGAAAATTCCAGCCAAAACACAAAGTATGCCAAACAGTCCCAAATTAACACCCTGAGACCACTTGAGCTTCTTCTACCCAACCCCCATACCCGTTTGCTTCGAATCTGCCTGGAACTGCTCGAATATCCGTTTAAATTTTCTGGCCAAAAACCCTAATTCAAAATCTTTGTGATTTCGGACCGTAATATCCCTAATCATATGTTTTCTTTTGAAAACATGCGATTAGGGATGTTACGTGTCAGAAATCTTGGAAGATTCAAACATTAAATGGCTGGCCGGAGTTTTTCTTTTCATCAGTAAGTTTTCTGGTTGCTATTTTTATTTCATTTTTTTATTTTTTCTTATTTTCGTTTATCTGCATGCATGTTTTGAATTAATAGGTCTACTGTTTAGTAAATTATTTTTATGTTAATTAGTAATTATAGTTGTTTCCTTGATAATACAGTTAGGGTAAAAGCATGATTAAATGTGTTTTGTTTCATTAGTTTAATTGATAATAGTTTTATGTTTTGATGAATTTGAGTCTGTGTTAACTTTGCAATTCGATTTAGTTGATAGTTTTAATTTCATGATATTTTGAATTTGAGGGACTATTTGAGTGGGAATTCTAAATTTAATCTTGGTTAGATGAATTAGTTATAGCTAAAATCTGATAGTTAGTTTAATTCAGTAATAGTATTAATAATTCTTTAAGTTTAGTTTTCAATTCATCAGTAAGTTTAGCTTGATTAGTTAGTATTGATTAGCATAATCGATTGGGTTATAGATGATAATGGTAATTTGGTAAATTGAGACCAATATCAAGGGTTAATAATTGCAAAATGGGTTCAGGGGTTTTGTTTGGGTTTGGGTAGTAATTTCAGGGGGGTTTAAGGGTAGTTTAGGCATGGGAAAAAGGTAGTTTTAGTAGATTTGGTAATTGTATAAATCAGGCAAGGGTAGTTCAGGAATTTAAAGGGAATAGGAACATGATAGAACCTTCTAGGACATTCCAAAATAGGACTTAAGTGTACATTTCAGGAAGTTTAAAATATTACTTGGATAACAAGTTAAAAATAACGGGACTAAATAGAAAATAATGAAGGACTAAAAGAGAAAAATAAAAATCTGAAGTTGCACCCTAATTTTGCCTATAAAAAGGCATCAACATGCCTTGTTTAACAAGTTTTGGACCCCCTTAAAATTCAGAAGTTCTGACACTCTCTGAAAATTCCAAAAGTGTTCAGCCTCCAAATTTTCCCCCAAAAACTTCCTCTTCAATTTCAGATCTGATTTTTTTTTTTTTGAAATTCAAACCTTCAAAAATTCAAAAACAATAGAAATCCAATAAAAAATCCAAAAATACTACTGTTCCATTGAACCTTTGAGAGAATTTTCAACTTATAGCTAGGACTGTGTCTATATTCTTATTCTAGATTGTATAACTATTTCAATTTTAACAAGCACTTAGTGATAAAAGGTTCACAGATGATGGCGAGTTTAGTAGTTAAGTCCATTTAGCATCGTAGTCATGAAACATGTTTGAAAGGATTGATGTAGGAGTTTAATTTCATTAGTCTTGTAAATAAAGGATGGGTTCAAAAGAGGTTGGTAAATGTTAGCAATTAGTTTGAGTTTAAAATATCCAATATTACAAGTGATAATTAAGTAATCACGAACGCCTGATCGAATTCATATCCTCATGTTTCAATTCCCTTTGTTTACGTGTTGTTTAAAGGGGATCTAAACTCACGATGGTTTTGAGATGTAATTGGTAATTAATTGGTGTTTGCATTCGTTAGTTTTATTTTCATGACTGTCGCACCTGCTCTCTAAATAGATTTTGGGCCGTGTGGTATACTCGTCAATTTAAAGATGGTTTGGGCCAATTGGTGGCCCAATCGTACTATAAAATTGGACCTGGAATTACCATGCCGCCAGACCCAGATTACGAAAATACCTGCTGAGCTTTAACACTGAGGGTCCAACGGTCCTATGTATAGATTGTGGAAGCCTAGCTTGGGCTGATTATAATTTTTTTTTTTAAAATGACATGAATTAGCTTTTGAACATTTAGTAGGAATAGGGGTAATTAATTCACAAATATTAAAATTGGGTTTTGAATTAGGTAGCGGGTTCAAGCTAGAAGAGTCTTCCCTTTTGTTTGAATTCGGACTTGAATTCGGGACTTGAATTTATAAATGTAAATTAATTGGCCTTTTAGAGACAAATAATAAATAGAAAAATTTAGTTTGCTTTTGGTCGGCCTTTTAATAATAAAAATGAGACGAGCCTCGCCAGACAAAAGTACAAGTTGTGGGGCCCTCATTAATTACTTAACTAAAATACTTAGAGATTCGAGATGGGACGTTTAGCAAATTTCACGGTCTTCCCAAAAGATAACAACACGTTAGTCTCTAGAACGCGATTTTAATAAAATTACATTCCTAAATTCGGGTGTGCATTTCATGCAACCTAAATCCAAATCCGAAAATGTTGAATAAGAATGTGTCGAGGATCCGGGTGCATTTCATGTGACGTGATCCGAAAATACGTTTTTAAACAACGTTCACTTTCGTAAAAAATAGTTAAAAAGCGGTAATTAATTATAAAATTGTACTATAGATTGGAGCATGTAAAAATTAGATTTTTAGCCATTTATAATAATTTAAGAGACCGTGTTAGAACCACGGGATCCGGGGGTGCCTAACACCTTCCCTCGGGTCAACAGAATTCCTTACACAGAATTTCTGGTTCGCAGACTCCAATTGGGAAGTCGAAATTTTCCTCGATTTGGGATTTAAGTTAAACTGGTGACTTGGGACACCAAAAGCCAATCCTATCCCAAGTGGCGACTCTAAAAATCAAATAAATAATCCCATTTCAAATAATATCACTTTAAATGGAAAAACTCCCTTATACATTTATCCTTTAGGGTAGGTGTGTAAAAAAGGAGGTGTGACAGTCCCGTAGACCAGTGAATATGGTGTTTCTCTCGTGCTGGACTTGGGCGTAGTCCGGTATGCCTATAATACTTCAGGTAGTAATTCGGGCCATAGCCCTTTAGCTTCCTCGAGCTTCTTTTTCAATATGTTCAATATTGTCTTGTTGGAAGACTTGGCTTGGCCGTTAGCGGTGGGATGATACGGAGTGGAGAGTATCCGTTTGATGTGCCATTTTTCGAAGAGCTCGATTGTTTTCCTACCGATGAACTGGGGCCCACTGTCACAGCTAATTTCTTTTGGAATGCCGAAACGGTATATGATATTTTTCCATATAAAGGCGATGACCTCTTGTTTGTGTAATTGTGCGTACGCACCTGCTTCCACCCATTTAGAAAAATAGTCCGTTAAAACTAAAAGAAAGCATACATTTCCTCGTCCTGCTGGCAGAGAGCCGATTATATCCATTCTGCACTTTATGAAGGGCCATGGCGAGGTGACTGAATGGAGGAGCTCCCCCGCTTGGTGTATCATGGGGGTGTACTTTTGGCATTGCTCACATCTCCGGACATAATCTATTGTTTCTTTTTTATGGTAGGCCAGTAATAACCGGTGCGGATGAGGCATCGGACGAGGGCGTGGTTTCCTGTATGGGTGTCGCAATGGCCCTCGTGCACCTCTTCTAATATTTTTCTTGTTTGATGCGGTCCGAGGCACTTAGCAAGGGGACCGCCAAACGTTCTCTTGTAAAGGTCATGATTTTCCAGGCTGTATTGGGCAACCTGTACCCGGAGCTTCTTGGCTTCTTTTTTGTCGTGTGGGAGTGTTCCATCCTGCAAATAGGATACAAGGCGGTTGCGCTAGTCCCAAGTTAAGTTTGGGGAGAATACCTCGACGTGGTCGATGGCCGAATGGAGGAGGGTAACCACATTTTCTTTGTTGATATTCTTGGTGGTCGCGGCTAGCTTGGCTAGACCATCTGCCTCGATGTTTTATGCCCTGGGGACTTGGTCGAAGCGACATTCGTCGAACTCAGGCATCAGCTTATGGATTTCTGATTGGTATTTCTGTAGTCTTTATTCTTTGATTTGGTAAGTCCCGGTGACTTGATTTACGACGAGTTGAGAGTCGCAGTGGAGGATGAGTCGCCGGGCCCCGTATTTGAGTGTTAATTTCATACCTGCAATCACAGCCTCAAACTCAACCTCGTTGTTAGTCATCTCGGCGCATCATATGGACTGGCGAATTACTTCACCCGTTAGGGACTTTGATGATGAGTCCCAGTCCCGATCCCGAGACATTCGAAGTACCGTCAGTATAGAGGGTCCAGAGATCAGTATGGGCGGAGGCGCGAAGGGCCTCTTGTTCCACCTCTGGCAATATCTCCGCACTGAAGTCAGAAACAAAGTCGGCAAGTACCTGCGACTTGATGGCGATTCTTGGATGATATGTTATGCCATGCTCGCTGAGCTCTATGTCCCATTTGGCGAACCTTCCCGAGAGTTCGGGTTTATGTAGGATGCCCCTTAGGGGGAAGGTTGTTATTACTTTTATGGGATGACATTGAAAATAGGGTCTAAGCTTTCGTGAAGCTACGACCAAATCCAGGGCTAGTTTTTCGAGGTGTGGGTACCTCGTCTCGGCATCTATTAAAGTTTTATTGATATAATAAATAGGGGATTGATTACCTTTGTTTTCGCGGACTAAGACATCGCTGACAGCGACCTCGGATACTGCCAGGTACACTAGTAGACACTCGTCTGGGTCTGTTTTGACGAGCAGTGGCAGTGAAGATAGATATGCTTTTAATTTACTTAGGGCGTCGATGCACTCCTCATTCCATTGTAGCCCATGATCTTTTCTCAGTACACTAAAGAACTTGTGGCATCTATCCGAGGACTGAGAAATGAACCTTGATAGGGCGGCTTTTCGCCCCGTCAGTTTCTGTACCGCCTTCTTGCTATTCAGAACCTCAGGTATTGTGAACCGGCTTCTTATTGGGTCCCCAATGACCTCTGCTAGTGGGTTGATTTTAGTTCCTGACATGGCTGATTACTATGCTTCCGCGCTTGCTCCCTTCAATTGTTTGGTATGCGTACAGTCTTGGGTGATCTGATAGCATTCTTGGGTGGTACGTGGCTCGCCTCGATTGCTGAATATTCCCCATGGAATGGTAAATTTGATTACTTGATAGAAGCTCGAGGGAACGGCTCGCATGGCGTGTATCCACGGACGTCCTATGATGGCACTATAAGTCGTTTCCTGATTCATGACGTGGAATGTTGTTTCCAGCGTGACTCCCCCTACCAAGAATAGGAGTGATATTTCTCCGGAGGTTCATTCCAATGAATTTTTAAAACCTGTTAGTGTTACGCAATGCGGTATTATCTTATCTTCGAGCCTCATTTGCATGAGGACTCTTGGGTGGATAATACACGCACCGCTTCCGTCATCTATCATGATTCTTTTCGCATCAGTATTAGCAATGTGTAAAGTTATAACTAAAGCATCATAATGAAGGAAAGACAAACCATCAGTATCAGACTTATCGAAAGTGATACTGTCTTCGAAGTCATCATACCGTTCGTGAGCGATCGTACGCTTCAACTTGTGTGTGGTGGTAAACTTTACATGATTGATCGCTGAGTCATCACCGCCACCGATGATCATCTGTATGGTGTGTACCGGAGAAGGTGGCTTTGGTGGTCCTTAGGATTCGTTGCGCCCTTTAGCAAAATTAACCCTTCCTTTATCGCTGATCAGTTCTTTCAGGTATCCCTGGTTCATCATTCTGACCACCTCCTGTCGTAAACCTATGCAATCTTTGGTCTTGTGTCCTCTGTCCTGATGGAATTTGCATAGGACGTTCGACCTCCTTGCACTAGGTTCTGATTTCATTTTTTGTGGCCACTGTACCTTCGTGCCTAGCTTCTCTAGCACGTACACTATTTTTGAAGGGGAGATACAAAATTTATGAGCATATAATAATGGGGGCATACCTCTTTCGTTTTGAAGCAGGGCGACATGTCGTGACACGGCGTCTGGATGCCTCGGAGGAGGCGGATTGGGAGTCCTAAGGTAGGGCTGATGCCTTTCTTTGTTGAACCATGGGGGTTGTTCCCTTCGCTTATCGTTGTGTCGATCCCTCCTTACCTCGAATTGTACTGACGTTACTCATTGGATTGGACCGTTAAGATCCTCTTCGTCCGCTCTTACTTCGGCGTAGTAGGCATTATGAATCTCTTCCCATGTGGTGGAGGGATACTTCATGAGTATGTTGAGCAACTTCTTGGTTTCTTTTTATCCGTTTCTGTTCAACCCATTTTGGAAAGCTGCAACCGCCATTCCCTCTAATACATTTGGCAGTCCCATTCTTACCCTGTTGAATCGGGCCAGGAAGTCCTGGGGTCCTTCACCTGTCGTTTGCCTGATGGCAAAGATATTATTGACCCTAGCTTTGGCCTTCTTTGCTCTTACATGAGCGGTGGCAAATTTGTCCGCCATCTCTTCGAACGTTGATATCGATCGAGTTGGTAGTTGAGAGTACCATGTTAACGCCCCTCCTGTCAAAGTTTCACCAAACTTTTTCAGCAACACGGATGGCACTTGTTCTTTCGATAAGTCATTGACTTTTACCGTTGTTACATAATGGATCAGATGGTCTTCCGGATCTGTGGTCCCATCGTATATTTTTAAATACGGTGGCATTTTGAAGATTTTTGGAATTGGGTGAGAAGCAACTTCCTCACTATATGTTTGCTTAACAAACCTTCCCACGTCGCATTTTGGCAGTAGCTTAGAGGCGCCAGGTATCTTGTCAACCCTTTTCTGGTGCTCTTTCATTTGATCACGAAGCACTTTGTTCTCGTTCTCCATTTCTTCCATTTTTTTAGGATGGTTTCAAGCGAACCATCGCTTGCATTGATAATAGTGTGGGTGTTGCTCATTCGTATAGCGCTTGGCTCACTGGCGGTAGCAGCGATTTCTGCTGTTGGCGAATCTTCGGTATTTCCCTGAGGGGGTTTCTCGAGCATGTTGCTTAGAGCACTCATCAACCATTCTTCTAGCAGCTTTTTGACTATTGGGGGTGTTTCCTTTGACGCAGACGTAGAAGCCCCTCTTTCATGTAAGATCGTTAGATCTTCGAGTGAAGAGGGTGAGATCTCCCCCTCTGGTATATTACTTGGTGTTACATTCGCGGTATTTTCTCTACCAGCTTCGTTGAAGGAGTCTATGAGGTTATTTGAGACGTCTGCTATCATCTTCAACCTTGCTTTTTTTTCTGCCATTGTTGGTTTCTATGGAGTATGAAGGACAGTGACTATGATTTCGACTACTGAAATCCCTACAGACGGCGCCAAATTATTTGACTCAAAAGTTATTAAATATTTTTTAAGCAAATCAATCAAAAGAGATGAAGGAGTAAATCGTAGTCGAAAATAATAAACCCTAGAATGAACTTGATAATCGGTTTTGCAACAACAGTGTATGTGAGAGAGAAAGAGAGAGAATATTAGAGAGATGAGAGAATAAGAGAACTTGTATATTCCAAAAATCCCCCTCTTACAAAGCTCGGATCCCCTTTATATACTAGGGGATCCTTGTTTTTTGTCTTAAAAGACGGAAGCAAAGTACACACTATACAGGGGCCCATGAGGTTATGAAGTCGTTTCTCCTATTATCCCCAAGTCGTCCTTCGGTCAAGGCTCGCGTATACTCATTGGTCGGTCGTGCTGACTTAGGGATGTAATCGATCAAATTCGACCCCGTACATAAAGGATTTCTCTCTAGAAATTTGATAAAATGGTTTAAAATGATTATGACCCATAAATTATACTTCCAACAATAATAAACGAACAATATGATGTTAGATGTGTTAATTATATCAACTGAAGAACAACTCAGCTTGAAATGCTTATTATTGTATTTTTATCAAGTAGAGGTGTTTAAATGAAAAATGATTAAATTTGATTTCGGCGTGACATTAATTCAAGTTTAAGGGGCCATTAGACCATTTAGGTGTGAAAGTACAAATCTTGAATTCTAGAGGAACCGAAATGTAATTTTTGTCAAAGTTTGATTTTCATCCTTTTTCCTTACCAAAGAAATACACCATTCACGAATCATGTTTCCTTACAGCAGCTATATTTCAAATCCAAAGACAGAGGGCTGTTCATGGAAATTACTAAGCCAACATCGCATGGTGGTGGCCAATGTAAAAAGATTCGCTGGCATGTCCCCAAATACTACAGTTTTAACAATCTCTTCTACCCTCTCTCTTGCAGCTGACTGTTACGTTTACTGGTACGTACTTTCATTTAGTGTTAAATTCTGGGTCTTTTAATTGGATCTGCAGGCATGTTCTTCAGTTTGTTTAAAACAAGCGTTAGCCAATGGCCTATTTATTAAGTTATTTTTTTGGTTTTACAAAATTTTAAAATGCAATACCATAAAATTGAAGTTTTATTGAGATTTCCTATTACTGTGGAGAGGAAGGGAAAATTTCTGCTGATACAGAATTTTTTTACAATTTTCCGAAAAAAAAAGGAGAATGAGATTAAGGCAAGGACCCTTTCAAGTTAATATGCTACTTAAGAGGGAAAAAAAATAAAGAATTGAAAAGACGGAATTTCTAATCATTCAGGATGATCATGACAAGTCAATTAAAGGCTAGGATTCTTCTGACCTTTTGAGAATTTTTCTAGCAAGAGTATATAAACCAAAGCAATCTGTGATTTAGGGGTTTTAAGGTAGGAAATTTATAGGAAGATTAGCGAAACCGCTTGAGCAAAATCACACAATGATGTGGATGCATTAATACAGAGGGGTGAAAGGATGAGTTTCTGGTGTTGTGTTATTACATGATGTGAGGTCTGAAATGAGAGGTATCCATTTTTTTGTGCAATGTTATTTTATTCTTATAGTGCATAGAATCTATTCCAACTCATTAGCTGCGGTTATTTTGGAATTTAATTTATGTAGAATCTATTCCAACTCATTAGCTGATAAGACCTGGATTTTCTGTGTATTTATCCATCTCACTGAGAGAAACTGTATAAACTTTTCCCTCTTAAATGTCGAGATTAATGTGCTCCACTCATAATCCTTGAGCCATACAGAACAATGGCAAAGATGCATCACCATAGAGGGGGAAAATGAAAATTCTATTGCGCTGTTGAGATTTTTGTTTTCTGTTCAAGTGTTATTACATGGCATGAGTCTGAAAAAGGATTTTTCTTTCTGTTACTGTGCATGGTTAGGATGTGTTTTTTTGGGGTGCAGTAAAGGCTAAAGCATTAACTCCTTGGTGAATTTGCATGTAGAATGGCTGAATTGCTTCCTATATATTCTCTCTAGCATTATTAAGCCCTCCTTTCATATAGCCGGTTGCAAATAATTGAAAGAACCGTTGAAGATATTATAAACTAGTGTTGTGCGATAAGCATATCCATGAGTAATTGTTAAATTTAAGTTCTTTGCCTACATGCCATTTTCTTTTCCCTTAAAATTTTTAGAGCATGGTGCTACTTGTCATTAGTGGGAATGACAAAGAAATGCTAGGAGAATTTATAAATGCAAAATATTTGACATGGTTATTAACCGGAGATCAATGCTATGGGAGTGTTTGTCCTGATGCACAAGGTCGGGTAAAATTAACAAATTAAAAGAGTTGGATTGTGGTTCTTCGACATTTTAATGCTTAGTGTAACCTCAGAAAGAACATCATTCTCCTCGAACTAGGTGTAGGATAACGTGAAATTGTGAAGTGTATTTACATGATTAGTATCATTTCCTGGAACGACATATGAACTTGTAAAACTGTTATTGTGTCTTTGTATTTTAACTCATTAGTTGAAGAAATTACATATGAGCAAAATGACCTTCCTTAGACAATTTTCCTTGCATCCACCTCTGGAGCATTTCCAGAGCTGCCTTAGGTTGATCCATTGGAACCATGTGACCTGCATCATGGACCTTGAGGAAAGTCAGAGGCCCGTAGTTCTTTTGAATTCCTTTCTCTTCACCATCTACTGTAAAGGGAATGGATTGGGCTGCCCCAAAGTCTTTCTGCCCGGACCATTCCATTGCATGCACCCATCTCGAGTTCCCTGTCCATACAGGGAAAAATATTTTAGTTCTGGATTACAACAACTATGCCCCAAGGTGGATCAAGGATTTTGCAGGATTTAACCATGATGAGTTAGACCATTTTTAGCGTTGAACTTATTTTACTTTTAAAATTATGAGTTCAGATATAATATTTGTTGAAATTTTAGTGAGTTATCATATAGAGGTCTATGTTCCACATTTAAAATGCTCGGTATGAATGAACGTGCAAGTTAAGAGCTATGTCTGCTCCTGACTATGCCTCAATCTCAAGCAAGTTGAGGTTAATTATATGAATCCTGTCTGAAGGTCGCTCCATTTAAGCTCATCTCACACTGTGGATTGGTAGGTTGAAATAGACTGCACATAATCTAGGACTCTCCCAATTCAGGATTGTACTAGTTCTTTTGGATGACAAATGAATGAAGCTTACCAAGCCAATTGCAGATAAGGTCATATTCCCCGGCGTAGACAAGTAGCTTGATGCCATCCTCAAGAAGTGGAGGAATACCAGCTTCAAGATTCCTCATCCAATCCAACTGCATTGCCTGGTAAACTGTAGAACTGCACGAAACGAAATCAATACCCCCGACACCAAGGGCATGCTTAACTTGTTCATCGTTGAGGAGAGTTTCCATCTTGGAGAAGTCGTAGCAGAGGTCACCATCACAAGTCTTCCTGACATCATAGTACTGCAGCTCGAAGGTAACAAATTAACACATGTTATGGTTAGAAATCTATGTGATCCTAGTTACAATATGATTAGCTGAGAGAGCAAATTAAAAAAAAAAAAAAACTTTCTTACATTTTTGTCACCCACAACATCCATAATTTTGTTGAAGATGCTTGTGCAAACAAGATATGCAGCCATGCATGCACTTCCACCATCAGTTCCTAATGTTTTTTTGCATAGGACATAGTTGATGTCAAGAATAATGAAGGATTATGGGATGAAGAAAACAGATTGTGGAGTTTTAGTGAGATAAATACCACAAAGCCTAATAGCTTGTTGACATTTTGGGTATGTCTTGTCTATGGCATTGTAATCAGTCTTCTTGATCAATCTCATGTCCAATGCATAGTCAGTGTAGGCTTTGTACTGAATTTCTGGATTAGTGAGTCCATTACCAATAGCAAATCCCTAATCAAATATAATTCGCGCAATTAGCAGTATAACAAGTGCAAAAGAGTTAGTGAATGAGAATTGGCAAAAAGAAAAGAATTTATAATAGGAGAGGATAAGATAGAAGATGGACTAATTAGTTATAAATACCTTAAGGTTTATGTGAGTTCCTTCCTTGTTCTTGTTACCTTGATGAACCCGAGAAGCAAATGCAGGAATGTAGTGCCCAGCATATGATTCTCCAGTGATGTAGAAATCATTCTTTTCATACTGTGGATGTGCCTTGAAGAAGGCCTAGTAATTTAAAAAAAAAGAAAAAAAAGAAAAGGTTTTGTATTTTAAATTGGAAGCTAGAATTATAATATTCAAATTATTTTGATATTAATACTAGTCAAAATTTAGAGGTTTAAAATGAGAAGTAGGAAAAAAAAAAGGACGAAACACCACAAAACAGAGTAACATACCTGCAAGAAGTCATAAAGATCATTGCTTACACCCCTTTCGTCGTGACGAATGTCATCCTCGTCAGAACTATAACTGAAACCAGTTCCAGTTGGCTGATCCACATATATTAGGTTTGAGACCTATCAAATTGCAATTAAGCTCCATGTTATCATTCTTAACAATCAAAGCAAAAGAGAAATTCAGTTTAACAATTTGCTATTTGAAGTCCATTGGTTTGCTTAATTCTAACTCATCGCATGCAGTTCAATGATTTAAATTGTGGCCTTGGGTGAAGCTACATTTTCATAAGGGTGGTCAATTGACCACCCTTTGTTGAAAAATTACACTACATATATAGGTAAAATATTACATTTTAGAGGTATATGACATATATTGAATATCCTTTGTTGGAGAATTTTTTCACTTTTTCAAGTTTGAACACCCTTACATAAATTTCTGGATCCGTCAATGATTGTGGCCATTGCTTGCAAATAATTGATGCCGAAAAGCTACTTAAATCAAGAAATTTATCAGAAAATTCGAGGAGAGAGGAATCTTACTTATAGCCCGTTTGGCAAAGCTGCAAAAATCAGCTTATTTTGAGAAATGCTTTTTTTCAAAAGTGTTTTTCTCAAAAGAATTTTTGGTGAGAAGCAGTTTGTGTTTGGCTAATTAGTTTGAAAAGCACTTCTGGGCAGCAATTAGTGTTTGGCCAAACTTTAAAAATCTGCTTCTAAGTGTATTTTTCTCAAAAGTGCTTCTCAAAAAAGTGATTTTGGAGAGAAGCTACTTTTTTCTGTTTTTCCAAAACTGCTTCTGCTTTTCCTCAAAAGCACTTTTTTTTTTCTTCCAGAAGCTTGGCCAAACAACTCAATTTTTGGCCAAAACTGTTTTTGGCAAAAAAAGAAAAAAAAAACACTTTTGGCAAAAATAAGCTTGGCCAAAAGGCTATTATTCATGAAAATGAAAGCAAATAAAGTGATTAGGACACTGTCGGTGTTGGAAAAAATGTTTAAGATGAACAGGTACACAGGGACTTTACGTGTAAATGAAGAGAAGCAAAAAACTGGAAAAGTTTAGTTCAAAGATCTCAACCATTAATCAAGAAACTAGAAAAAAAAAAATCTTTATCCCTTTTGAAAATGTATGTAAAATTCTACTAGTCCCAACTAACAAACAGCAGGTAGGTGAAAATATACTTTGCATGATAGAAATTCTTTTGAATAACATCTTAGTGAAATTGAGTATATATTCTCATCATAATCTTTAAAAAATCTAACCTTATTTTTTTTTTCAAAACAGTGAGTTTGAATCAGTGTTGACACATCTTGAAATAAATTGGCTTAGTGGGCGTTTGGACGTAAGAATTGTAAAATTACGGAAAAAGTGGATGGAAAAATTCAAGTGAAAATGGTATTTGAAAATTAAAGTTATGTTTGGACCTGAATATAATTTTGAGTTGTTTTTGAATTGTTGTGAAGTGATATGACTGAAAAGTTTGATTTTTTTTTTTTTTTTTTTTTTTTTTTTTTTTTTTTTTTTTTTTTGCTGTTTTTCAAATTTTCGAAAAATTTCAAAATTTATCTTCAAGTAAAAACTGAAAATTTTATAGCTAAACACTGATTTAAAAAAAAAAAGTGAAAAAATTTTCATGGCCACACGGGAATGTTTAAAGAAAAAGAAAAAGAAGGAAGGAAAAACAAGAACCTTGTCCCAGCCGAAATCATTCCAGACAAGTGACATATTGTCTGCTATATTGAAAGGTCCATTTTCATAAAACACAGCCAATTCACTGCTACATCCTGGCCCTCCTGTTAGCCATATAACAACTGGATCATTCTGGCTGCTTCTTGATTCAAAGAAGAAATAAAACATCCTGCAAAACACCAAAATTGATAAAAAAAAAAAAATTAAAAATACTGAATAGTACCAAGATTTCATTTTTTTTTAAAAATCAAAACAAAGCAAAAAGAATAACAAAAACCAATTATCAGTAATCTAGTTTATGTTACTTATAACAACAAATAACATTTTTATATAAGATATGGTAACCTGAAAACTAGATTATTACGTAAATTGCTATGATTGATTAAATTGTGTTGGAGTAAACAATCTTAGTACTGTCAGTACATATAGTTTAAACGATTAATAATATTCATATATACCTTGCATCTTTAGTATGTGGAAGACGATAATAACCAGCATGGTGACCCAAGTCTTGAACAGTGGCTCCAGAATCACCAAGATAGGATAAATTGAATTTCTTTTCAAAGAGTTTTTGCTCAGTGGTTGCTACAGATTTCCCTGGTTCAACCTTATTGATATCATGCTTAGGGAATAAGTTAAGTTGATTGATAAGTTTTTCTGCCATTGGTACAGGGAATTTAGTAGAAGATAGGACAAACTCATCGTCATTATTGGACGAAAGAGCAGAAGAAGAAAGAAAAAGAAGAAATAAAGCAAGAAAGAGAAAAGAGAAAGAGGATGCCATTTTCTAAGAATAACTTTAGGGGGCATTGATATTTATAAGGAGGAGGAAGAGTGTGAAACAGGCTTTGTGCCGTGTAATGTTACTGTGTGTCTGTGTGAGAGAGAACGGGTGGGGGGAGAAACATGGGATTTAAAACGCTATGTTTGTTTAGAATGATGCTAATATGGACAAAATACCCATTCTTTTTGGGGGAAAGGTGTGAGGTGAAGGAAAAGGCAAGGGTTCTATTAGTATATATTTATTTATGGATTTAGGTTTTCATATTGCAGAGAATTCACTAATTAGGTATTTTGTTTAATCACTCATTGGACATTTGCATTATTATTTCTCTTCAAAAAGAACTCAACCCTACCTACCCATCTATTTTTCTTTACTTTACGGGTCATTTACTATCATGGATATAAAGAAAATAATTTTAAAAAAATACAAATATCATATTATTTTCTCTCGCGTTTTGTTGAAATATCCGACTTTTATGATAAGCAAACTCGGGATTATTTATACCATAATTTTGGCATTATTCGTATCACATTTGTAGAAGATAGTGCCAGTTAGGAGTGTACAAACTGAACTGAAAAACCGCACCAAACCGAAAAGTCAAACCACACCGATAATAAAACCCGACTCGGTTTGGTTTGATTTGGTTTTGTATTGAATAAAAAAAATCCGAACCAACCCGGCCGACATATAAATATATAATTTTTATATATATTATTTAAGATTTTATATAAAATTTTCTTTAAAAAATGTCTAGAAATATTTAGGATTCTCTTGCGGGATATAAATTTTAATAGAATATGAAGTGCCCCATATTTATTGACCTTAAATAATGGGTTGTATGATCAGTTTCTTATCGAGTGTTACTAAAATACGTCTATCTCTTTGTTCTTACATATTCATATTATATGTTAAGAAGTATTAAATTCTTATATCTTTTTCGAATGTGAAGTGGTTATTAATATTTAGGTATCATATTGATTTTTATGTTTAATTACTAAAATCGGATAACCTGAAAGTATACATCAACGAAAAATTATTGTCAGACAACTAAAAAAATAATTATTATGTGTTAACTAATGGAATTCTCGCATAAGAATATTTAATTGATAATATATTTGTCAACTTTTTATATTTTTACTAAATAGATGTATACGTATCAAATATTTAACAAAGTAAGATTGAAATAATATGTAAGTGACAAAAAATTCGAAAACCCGAAAAACCCGACAATACCGAACCAATCCAAACTGATATAATTGGTTTGGTTTGGTTTTGATAAAAATCGAACCCACCCGGTCCATGTACACCCCTAGTGCCAGTACACACGGAACTTAGTTAGTTAGTTCATTCAACCATAGTTAGTTGATAACTTAATTGTAGTTAATTGTTAGTTAGAGTAACCATGGTTAGTCAATTGTATATAAATACTTGTATCTCATATCGTAAATGTAAGAGAGAAATCATTTTTCTTCTGCAACTTTGTTACAACTCATTTCCTATGTTCCAATTCTCTCTTCTACTCTTTCGATCAATCTCGCACACACACTGAATTATTGTTTATTACAGAATTTAACATGGTATCAGAGCTTCTAATTAAGAGAATTTAGAGATTTTCTTCACTAATTTTGAAAGGAAATCGATAAATTCTTCGTCTTCAAAGTTCGTTTGAAAACCTAATTTCGCAATTATGGTGAATTCTAGCACTGAATCTAGCTCCAACACAATTGACTACAATCATCTATTGTACCTACAACCATCGAATTCGTCGGGAGAGATACAAATTGCACTACTGCTCGTCGGAATGGAAAATTACAGCATTTGGAGTCGCACGATGTTGCTGCCGTTGGAATGCAAAAATAAGCTCGGATTTATCGATAGCACCGTTCGTCGAGCTACTATTGGCAAGGATCTGGAGAAACAGTGGGATCGCTGCAATGCTTTAGTAAAATCGTGGATTACGAGCAATGTAAGCAATGGGCTTCTTAGCGGTATACTCTTCCGTCTTGATGCTTATTCTGTTTGGAATGATTTAAAGGAGAAATTTGATAGGGTTAATCTCACTAGAATTTATCATCTTCATAAGGAAGCTGTTATATTGACTCAAGGTGTTTCACCTGTCTCTATTTGTTACTCAAAATTGAAAGATCTTTCGGATGAAACTGATTTTATTATGCATGTGCCTTCCTGCTGTGATAAGTCCAAAGACTTTGTTACTCTTCTAACAAATCAAAGGTTATTGCACTATCTGATGGGCTTAAACGATGGTTATAGTCAAGCCCGCAGTCAAATTCTAATGATATCACCAACACCATCTGTAAATCAAGCTTTTGCCTTAATTGCTCAGGATGAAAGTCAAAAACTAGTATCTGGTGGTGGCTATAGGTTAGGTGAACACATTGATCCCACAACACTTTTTACTGCAAACATGAAAGGAACTCATAAACCTAGAAGGAATTTTCCTATGTTTTGTGATTTTTGCAACATGAAAGGGCATAACAGGGAGAATTGTTACAAGCTCATGCAATGTGAGTTTTGTAAAATGAAGGGTCATCTCAAGCAGAACTGTAATAAGATAACATGTTATCTGGCTGATTTCAAAGGATAGAAGAAAGCAAATGAAGTCATAGGAGGTAATCATGTAGCTGATCTTGTTCTCAATCAGCAACAACACAATATTGCACAGGGTCCTCATGTGATTAACACTAACCAACAATAAGGAAGTGGACAAGTCTTAGCTCCATTTCTTACTCCAGAACAGTACAGCCAAATATTAACACTATTGAACAAATCTCAAGTATCTTAGGCTAGTGCAAACATGCCAGGTAAAATTTTATCTAATAATTCATCATCATCACATGATTAATGATGAATCTGCACTAAAAAATGGTGTGTCAGTAGGAAATTCTGGGAAGGTTCAGCTACATAATGGAGAGTCAGCAATTATCACTCAAATGGGAGATTTTCACTTAGCAGGAGGTGACTTGGTTGAGGATGTGCTTTGTATACCAGACTTTAAGTTTAATCTTTTCTCTGTGTCTAAGCTAACAAATGCTTTGAACTGTTGTGCCATGTTTTTTCCAATTTCTTTGTCTTTCAGGATCTCTTCACTGGAAGGGTGAAGGAGACTGGTAAGGAAGAAAATGGCTTATATGTCCGAAACTCAAGGAAAAGGAAACCATTTTCTGGATGACCAAAAGTAATGGCAGTTTCTGGAGAGTTGAATGCAACTATTTGGTAAAAGAGGTTAGGGCATGTGCCTATGGCAATGATCATGAATATTAGTGTTTTAATTAGGGATAATTCTAGTTTTATAATAAGTCATTGTGACATTTTCCCTTTTAGCTAGACAAATAAGAGTCCATTTTCAAGTTAGTTGTACTATGACAAATGATTCTTTTCATTTGGTTCATATGGATGTTTGGGGGCCATAGAAGGTACCTACTTATAATGGAATGAGATACTTTCTAACATTGTTTAATGACTTTTCTAGATGGGCTTGGAGTTTTATGTTACAACTTAAGTCTGATGTAATTACTATGCTGAAAGACTTTATAGTAATGGTCTTGAATCAGTTTAACAAGAGGATAAAGATCTTCAGATCAGATAATGGCTCAGAATTCATTAACAGACATTACAACACATTGTTCAAATAATATGATATTCTGCATCAGATTTAATATCCATATACCTCACAATAAAATGGGGTGGTGGAAAGGAGGCATAGACATACCCTAGAAACTACTCGGGCTATCAGATCTCAAGGCCATTTACCTCTTAGATTTTGGGGAGACTGTGTAGAATCAGCAGTCTATGTGATTAATAGAGTCCCATCATCAGTACTAGGGAATAAATCTCCTTTGGAGCTGCTATACAACAAACCACCTAATTTGTCACATATGAGGGTCATTGGCAGTCTATGCTATGCCATTAACTTGGTTAGAAGAGACAAGTTTGAGTCTAGAGCAATCAAGTCAGTGTTGCTTGGATATGCTTCTACTAAGAAAGGATATAAGTTGTATGACATGGACAACAAGTCCATTTTTGTAAGTAGAGATGTGGTTTTCAATGAAGGAGTCTTTCCTTTACAACAACACATAGCCATTGTATAACTAGTTTTTCCTCAGCCCTCTTCTGGATTCCCTTCCTATGAAGAACTGAGACAACATGTTTCATTTGAGCCCTTAACTCCTACATTGCCAGCATCAGTTTCTCCTAATGCTTCAGATGTTCCTGCTACATTAGAAATTCTTATGCTCCCACATTGTCTACATCAACTTCTCCTACTGTTTCAGAAATTCCTGTTGCATCAGAAGTTCCCTCGTCTTCTCAACCTACAATACTTCCTCCGGAACCATTAAGAAAATCATGCAGACTTAGTAAAACTCTAATTTGGCTTCAAGATTATATCCAACCAGACAAAGGAAAGAAGACTGCCAACACTTGCCTATATCATATCTCTTCTGTATTGAATTACAGAGCTCTTGCACCTACTTATCAAAGTCATGTTGCTAAGCTCTCCACTGATGTGAAACCAAAAACTTATTCTGACGCTGCTAAGGACACAAGATGGGTTGATGCTATGAAAGCAGAGATTCAAGTATTGGAAGACAATCATACTTGGTCCATCATGCCTCTTCCTCCTGGGAAGAAAGCTATTTGATGTAAATGGGTGTGCAAATAAAGTATAAAGCTTCGGGTGATATTGAAAGGTTTAAAGCACGACTTGTCGCAAAAAGTTATAGTCAAAAGGAAGGAATTGACTATCAGGAAACCTTTTCTCCCATGGCAAAAATGGTGATAGTGAGAGCAATTATGTCTTTAGCGTCATCTCACAAATGGCAAATTTATCAGATGGACGTGTTTAATGCATTCCTGCAAGGTGATTTGCTAATGAGGTTTATATGCAATTACCTCTCGGCTTCACAAAGTCGCCTGGAGATCAACATGTTTGTAGACTGCTCAAGTCTCTCTATGGACTTAAGCAGGCATCTCGTCAGTGGAACATCAAGTTGACTACTACTTTGATATCTTTTGGTTTTACTCAGAGTTATCTAGATTACTCTTTACTTAGTAAGAAAGTGTTAGACCAAATGGTCGTAGTTTTGATCTATGAGGATGATCTCTTGATCACAGGTAATGACTCTCACCTTATTTAGGAAACTAAAGACATTCTGCAGCATAGTTTCAAAATTAAAGACCTTGGTGAGCTTAGATACTTTCTTGGGCTGGAATTTGCTAGAAGTAAGGTGGGCATATTGGTGCATCAACAAAATTATGTTCTAGAGCTCCTCTCTGATTTGGGGTTGACTGGTTCTAAGCCTTTAGCTACTCCATTGGAACCTAATCTGAAGCTTACTTTAGTTATTTTTTATCAACATGTTGGGGAAAGTGATGGTCAATTGCTTGCTGACCCCAGTGTATATCAATGACTGATTGATCGACTACTATATTTGACCATCAGTCAGCCTGACATTTCTTTTGCAGTCCAAACTCTTAGCCAATTTATGCATGCTCCCAAAGTCTCTTACATGGAGGCTGCTAGTCATGTGGTCAGATATATCAAGTCTGCTCCTGGCTTAGGTATTCTTTTTCTACTTCTAGTGCAGCCCAGCTACTTGCATTTTGTGATGCAGACTAGGCCGCATGCCTCAACACTAGACGATCAATCACAGGGTACCTTATCATGTATGGTGATTATCTCATATCTTAGAAGTCGAAGAACCAGTCTACCATCTCAAGAAGCTTTGCTGAAGTACAGGAGTATGGCATCCACTGTAGCTGATATTACTTGGCTCATTGGCTTGTTCAAAGAGCTCAATGTTCAGCTTCATCTACCCGTGTCTCCTCACTATGATAGCAAATCTGCTATCCAGATTGCTGCCAACCCTGTTTTTCACGAACGGACAAAGCATATTGATATCGATTGTCACTTCATCCGCGAGAAGATTTAGCAAGGTTTGGTCAAGACTGTGTGTCTAATATTCTTACTAAGGATCTTTCTGGTCTGCAGCATCATCACTTGCTTTCCAAGCTAGGGATTAAGAACATCTTCATTTCCCCTAGCTTGGGGGGGGGGGGTGTAGAAGATAGTGCCAGTACACGTGGTACTTAGTTGGATCACTTAATCATAGTTAGTTTTTAACTTAACTGTAGTTAATTGGTAGCTAGAGTAAACCATGGTTAGTCAATTGTATATAAATACTTGTATCCAATATTGTAAATGCAAGAGAAAAAATCATTTTTTTTCTGCAACTCTGTTACAGTCCATCTCCCCTGTTCCTATTCTCTCTTCTATTCTCTCGATCAATCACACACACACATTAAAATAGTGTTCATTACAGAATTCAACATTGTTATCTTATCTTCTCATAGTTCTACGTTAATTAGAGCTCAGTACTTTGAAGTGAATTCCATCTTTCTATCTTGTGGGTCATTGTTACTTTCAGTTGTTAATTATAATAGTCAGTTTACCCATTTCATTTTTTTCTTCTTCTTTTTATTCTGAGATTAATTTGTATGTTTCTTCCTG
>MU692342.1:0-27206 GCA_026770625.1 Nicotiana glauca
CAAATAACAATGATCGACCCAATTCCAGCCCAGAAATATAGTTATCCGTCCAGGAATAGATCAGAAATGTTTTCATATCAACAAATTCAATAGATCAAGCCAAAACAGATTTTAATTCATCCAAATAACCTTCAAATCAAACCTAGAAGCACATCTAACAACACAACCTCTAAATTGATCCAAAATATTTCGATTTAATTCAAACCCAATTCGAAAACCAATTAGAAACGCTTCTGGACCTTGATTGTAACAGATTGAACTTGGAGATGTACTTCGATCACTAAAATTAGAAATCAACCTAATTCAACAGTAAGTTTTCGTTGGTTTTCTACTGATTTTCTGATTGTTTTTGGATTTTTGCATGAATTCAGATTTTAAAGAGGAGATTGTGATCTGAAATTCTTAATTTCAGATCTGGAATTGGACAAATATTTTTTGGAAAATTTTTTGGGGTTCAAAAACTTCTTTTTCATTAAGGTAGAATTCACTGCTATTTATAGGCAAGATCAAGGAATGGAAAGTTCTAGAATTTCATACATTTTCCCCCTAAATTAGCCTCCTACCCTTCCCCAGATAAACCTGAAATCCCTCCTCACATGTGACCTCCCTTACCTACTAGAACCTTCTAAAAAATGAAATTAGTCCATATATTAAATCTCTCAAATATCCTGCAATTACCTCCCTGATATTACCCTGAACCTATGGGCCAAATTTGTCTACACTGTGGGCCTAGATACCACGGCCCAATTTCTCAATTTCAAATCATTAATCGAACCTTAGTGTTATTTAAACCAACACAAAACAGAATAAAAGAAACCTAAAACAAAAAATCATAATTCTCTAATTCCAAACTATTTCACTACTTAGTCAGTAACAAATGACAGGATTAAAAACAGACAATTATTACCAATTTGATCAAACAACAATCAATTATTACTGATTGAACCTACCTAGGCAGAATTCACATTAAGGGGAGACAAAGGAGAGGTATGGAACGGGAATATCAAAAAAAAAAATCAAAAGACATTTGAGATGAAACAAACTAAAAAACAAATGAATAGACTTACCACTTTGATTTGAGCACAAACATCCCAAGTTTCTGACTTAAACGCCATCCTTACAATGTTTGCCTACTTCCTGTGCAAGACGATGTGCCCGGACCCGTGAAAGAACCTTGCATGAACACTTCGGACTTTATATTTGTTATTTGAGTAATTCAACGAAGGTTTGAAAGAGGTGGACTGTCATTTTGAGATGGGGAGAACGAAGGGACTCAAGAATGTTGGTTTAAAATCGTTTGGCAATGGCGCCGTCACCGGAGAAAACGAGGGCGGCGGCTAGGGTTTTGAGGAATTCTGGTAGAGTTTTAGTGAAACGAAGGGTGGATTCGTCATGAGGGGAGTGAAACGATGCTCTGGTTTAAGTTTGGAGGTCGTTAGACACCGGCCGCCAGCGATGAACAGTGGGATTAGGGTTTGGACAAGGGAAGGAGACGAAGGGGTTCAGGGAAAGGGTTTGTTTAATTTTAAGGTTGTTGGACATTTAATGTGAGAATGGGGATAGGGTGCGGACCGGGTCAGGGGATAATTTGGGCTTGGGCGTGTGTGACTTTGGGGTTTGGGCTAGGTTTAATTTGGCCCAAATTGGATATTTCTTAAGACAAGCCTTTTCAATTTATTCTTTAACTTGTTTCTTCTCATTTCTTTTATTTATTTCATTTTTTATTTATTTTTATTTTCCTTTTGTATATTTTTATTTTTTCTGATTTTGTAAAACTAAAACAAAACCTATTTAACTTCTAATATTATTTAAAAATCAAAAAATGCAACAATTATCAATTAAAATGACCTAGGACTATTATTTGGTAATTTTCTTTAAATTGTTCTAAAATGAATTAATACCTACATAATACAAAAATATAAAATTAAATTCCTAAATGCAAATGCATATTTTTGTATTTTTATATGACTTAACATGCACAAATAACAGGCAAACAATTAACACAAAATTCAAAAAAATTGTAAAAATAAGGCAAAATCTTTTGTTTGAATTTTATGGGAATAACTCATATATAGGGTAAAAATCACGTGCTCACAGTTATGATTTCGGTTTATTGTGAGAAGTAAATGAGTTGAATACTGGCTTTAAGGATTTTTAATTGACTTCTTCATTCAGTTGTTGTTTAATGTACATACTCTTTTTAATATAGAACTGCGTAGTGTATTTACGAGATTTCTTTCCGTCGGTCATTATTTATTGCTATTACTCACTGAGTCGGAGTACTCACTTTACTCCCTGCACCATGTGTGCAGATAAAGGTATCCCAGAGGCATAGTTGAGTTTTCTGCTGTTGTTTAGATTATTACCGGAGTTGTCGAGGTAGCTGCATGGCGTCCGCAGGACCCGATTTCTCCCCTTATCCTCTTTATTTTCCGCATTCTTGACTATTCTACGTATAGGCTGCTACTCAGATTTGATTAGAGGCTCTTGACTCGTGACACCAGATCGGTGGGATTTGTAGTGATATTTTATGGGTTTCTGCACTGTTTTATCTACTGTTAAAGAGTTATAATCATGTTAATCTTTCATTTAATCTTGTTAATTCATAATGAATTCGATATGAGAGATTGAGACTGTTAGATTGGAAGGGCTTGCCTAGCATTGTGTTGGGCACCATCACGATCGGGGTTGGGGTCGTGACAAGTTGGTATCAGAGCCTAGGTTACGAGGTATCGCGAGTCATGAGCCAGTTTAGTAGAGTCTTGCGGATCGGTACAGAGACGTCTGTACTTATCCTCGAGAGGCTGCAGAACCTTTAGGAAAAATTCCACATTCTTGAAATTCTTATCGTGCGGACTTGTTGATCCGGATATTAAACTTCTCTTTATTCTATTCTCTTACAGATGGTGAGGACACGAGCTACTGGACGTGCCGGACGACCACCAGTACCACCTACTGAGGCTACCAGAGGCCGTGGACACGGTTGTGGTTGTGGTCGTAGTAGAGGCAGAGCAGTAGGGGCAGCACCTGTGGATCCTTTAGTTGCCCCAGCTCAGGACCAGGCTCCAGCAGCACCAGTTCAGGCACCAGCAGTGCCCATTGTGATTCCGTATCTCCGAGATACATTAGCCCAAATATTGACAGTTTGCACGGGTCAGGCTAAAGTGGTTTCAGCCACCACAGCAGCAGCAGCTACTTCGCAGGCCGGGGGAGGCAATCAGACCCACGCTGCTCGCACACCTGATTGCCATTGGTACCAGTCCAGGAGTACAGGGTTCTGGTGATGCACGAGGACGAGCAGCATCACCTCGAGAGGTTTGGTAGACTCCAGCCTCCGAAATTTAGTGGTGTTGAGGGAGAGGATGCCCAGGGTTTTCTTGACAGATGTCAGTGGATGCTCTGTACAGCGGGGATTCTTGAGTCCAGCGGTATGGCTTTTACTACTTTTCAGTTTACCGGAGCTGCCTCGACTTGGTGGAAGGCGTATGAGCGGCGTAGTTAGTTGGTGCAGCACCTTTGAAATGGCAGGAGTTCTTCACTCTCTTCTTGGAGAAGTATGTACCACAGTCCTACAGAGAACAGCTATGCAGACAGTTTGATGGACCACGACAGGGAGAGATGTCAGTGACACAGAATGAGATGAAATTTTCTGATCTGTCTCGACATGCAGTTTGGTTGGTTCCGACGGATCGTGAGCGTATTCGGAGGTTTGTTGATGGTCTCTACTACCCTCTTCGTATTCTTATGATTAGAGAGAGAGTGTTGGGTGCTACATTTGAGGAGATAGTGGATATAGCTCAAGATATTGAGTCAGTTCGCCGCCAGGATTGAGATGAGAGGGAGGCCAAGAGGCCTCGAGGTATTGGTAGTCACAGTAGCGCTCCTTCGAGGGGCCAGTTCCAGCAGGGTCAGGGTCGTTCTTTCAGGCCCGCTCAATTAGCTCGACCTGAGTATCAAGGTTGATCTTCTGGTCGTGGTTATCAGGGTTCTCAGTAGAGTCATCCATCTCTCAGCGCTCTTCCAGCATAGAGTTCGTCTCGTGCTTCATCTTTTTAGGGTTCTTCCAGGCCGAGTGCATCAGCTAGCCACTCTGGCACGAGGGGTTCCCTTCAGACCCAGTTCCCAGCACCCGGGAGTTGCTATGAGTGTGGAGAGTTCGGGCATATGCGGAGGGAGTGTCCTCGCCATGCTGCTAGCTCATCTCAGTAGATGGGTCAGCCCTCATCTTCTAGCCCAGTTTCTTTAGCACCTGCCCCACCAGCTAGGGTGAGGGTCAGGCAGCCAGGGGCCGCCCCAGAGGTGCAGGTCAATCGGGCGATGGTCAGGCTCGCTTTTATGCTCTTCAGGGCAGGACAGATGCTATTGCCTCGGACGCTGTTATCACAGGTATTATTTCAGTCTGCCACAGGGATGCCTCAGTATTATTTGATCCCATTTCCACCTATTCCTATGTGTCTTTATATTTTGCTCATCATTTGGGTACGACCCGAGTGTCTTGCCTTAACTGTTCAAGTATCTACCTCGGGGGTGATACTATTGTTGTAAACCATGTATTTCGGTCGTGTTTGGTGACTATTGGGGGTCTGTAGACCCGAGTTGATCTATTGCTATTGAGCATGGTGGATTTTAATGTCATTCTGAGCATGGACTGGTTATCTCCGTGTCATGCTATTCTGGACTGTCATGCTAAGACAGTCACTTTGGCTATACCGGGCGTTCCGAGGATCGAGAGGCGTGGCGTGACTGAATATGTTCCTAGCAGGGTGATTCCTTTCCTGAAGGCCCAGTGTATGGTTAGGAAAGGTTGTCTGTCATATTTGGCTTTTGTGAGGGATGTTGGAGCTGAGACTCCTAGCATTGATTCGGTCCCAGTTGTGAGGGAGTTTCCCGATGTGCTTCCTGCAGACATGTTGGGCATGCCACCGGATAGGAACATTGATTTTGGTATTGACCTGGTGCCGGGCACTCAACCTATTTCCATTCCTCCATATCGTATGGCACCAGTAGAGTTGAAAGAACTAAAGGATCAGCTTCAGGAACTCCTAGATAAGGGGTTCATTCATCCTAGTATGTCACCGTGGGGTGCACCGATTCTATTTGTTAAAAAGAAGGATGGCACCATGAGAATGTGCATTGACTACAGGCAATTGAACAAAGTAACAGTGAAGAACAAGTATCCCCTACCTCGTATTGATGATTTATTTTATTAGCTTCAGGGGGCGAGGGTATTCTCCAAGATTGATCTCTGTTCAGTCTATCACCAGTTGAAGATCAAGGATTCAGATATTATGAAAACTGCTTTCAGGACTAGATATGTGCACTATGAGTTTCTTATTATGTCCTTTGGGCTGACTAATGCCCCAACAGCGTTCATGCATTTGATGAACAATGTATTTCGACCGTATATAGATTCATTTGTGATTGTTTTTATTGATGATATTCTGGTGTACTAGCATAGCCAGGAGGAGCACGCACAGCATTTGCGAGTGGTATTACGGATATTGAGAGAGGAGACGCTTTATGCAAAGTTCTCTAACTGTGAGTTTTGGCCTGGTTTTGTGGCTTTCTTTGGACACGTGATGTCTAGCGAGGGTATTCAGGTCGACCCGAAAAAGATAGAGGCGGTGAAGAGTTGG
Source organism: Nicotiana glauca (assembly GCA_026770625.1). Classification (NCBI taxonomy): domain Eukaryota; kingdom Viridiplantae; phylum Streptophyta; class Magnoliopsida; order Solanales; family Solanaceae; genus Nicotiana; species Nicotiana glauca. The sequence continues at coordinate 5,637 of MU692342.1, forward strand.
CCTAGACCGACCTCAGCCACAGAGATTCGTAGTTTCCTTGGGTTGGAAGGTTATTATCGCCGGTTTGTTCAGGGAGTTTCCTCTATTGCATCGCCCTTGACCAAATTTATTCAAAAGGGTGCTCCATTTGTATGGTCGGACGAGTGTGAGGAGACTTTTTAGAAGCTCAAGACAGCTTTGACCACGACTCTAGTATTGGTTTTACCATCAGCTTCAGGTTCTTACACCTTATATTGTGATGCTTCGAGAGTTGGGATCGGATGTGTGTTGATGGAGGAGGGTAGAGTTATTGCATATGCTTTTCGTCAGTTGAATCCCCACGAGAAGAACTACCTTGTACATGATTTGGAGTTGGCTACTATAGTTTATGCTTTGAATATTTGGAGGCACTACTTGTATGGCCTATCTTGCAAGGTATTCACCGATCATCACAGTCTTCAGCATTTTATTCAAGGAAAAGGATATTAATTTGAGGCAGCGAAGATGGCTAGAGTTACTCAAGGATTATGATATTACCATTTTGTATCACCCGGGGAAAACCAATGTGGTGGCCGATGCTTTGAGCCGGAATGCGGTTAATATGGGGAGTTTTGCATACATTCCAGTTGGGTAGAGGCCCTTTGTAGTTGACGTTTAGGCTTTGGCCAATCGGATGGTGAGATTAGATATTTCTGAGCCTAGTCGAGTGTTGGCTCGTGTGGTTTCTCTATCTTCCTTGTATGATCATATCAGAGAGCGCCAGTTTGATGATCCGCATTTGCTTGTCCTTAAGGACAAGGTGTAGCATGATGATGCCAGAGATGTGACCATTAATAATGATGGCGTGCTAAGGATGCAGGGGTGGATTTGTGTGCCCAATATGGACGGGCTTCGGGAGTTGATATTGGAGGAAGCCCACAGCTCGAGGTATTCCATTCATCCGGGTGCCGCGAAGATGTATCAGGATTTGAGGCAGCCCTATTGGTGGAGGAGGATGAAGAAAGATATAGTAGGGTTTGTAGCTCGATGTCTCAACTGTCAGCAGGTTAAGTACGAGCATCAGAGGTCGGGCGGTGTACTTCAGCGGATGATTATTCCCGAGTGGAAGTGGGAGAAGATTACTATGGATTTTGTGAGTGGTATCCCTCGGACTTTGAAGAAGTTCAATTCGATTTGGGTGATTGTGGATCGACTGACCAAGTCCGTGCAATTCATTCCAGTATGTACTACTTATTCTTCGGAGTGGCTGGCAGGGATCTTTATCCGGGAGATTGTCTGATTGTATGGGTTTCCGGTGTCTATTATCTCAGATAGGGGTACTCAGTTCACTTCTCAGTTCTGGAGGACATTTCAGTGAGAGTTGGGTATATAGGTAGAATTGAGCACAGCATTTCATCCTCATATGGACGGGCAGTCTGAATGCACTATTCAAATATTGGAGGACATTTTGCATGCCTGTGTTATTGATTTTGGGGGTTCTTGGGATGAGTTTTTGTCACTTGCAGAGTTTGCCTACAACAATAGTTATCAGTCAATCATTCAGATGGATCCGTATGAGGCGTTGTATGGGAGGCGGTGTAGATCTCCTATTGAATGGTTCAAGCCCGACGAGGCTAGATTATTGAGGACAGGGATCGTTCAGGATGCCATAGAGAAGGTGAAGCTGATTTAGGAGAGGCTTCGTACAGCACAGTCGCGTCAGAAGAGTTATGCGGACCGGAAAGTTCGGGATGTGTCATATATGGTGGGTGAGAAGGTCTTGCTAAAGGTTTTGCCCATGAAGGTTGTTATGCGGTTTGGGAAGAAAGGGAAGCTGAGTCCGTGGTTAATTGGGCCTTTTAAGGTACTTAGGAGGATTGGGGAGGTGGCTTATGAGCTTTCTTTGCCACCCAGCTTGTCGAGCGTGCATTCGGTATTTCATGTATCTATGCGCCGAAAGTATGTTGGGGACCCGTGTCATGAACTGGATTTTAGCACCATTCAGTTGGATGATTATTTGACCTATGATGTGGAGCTAGTGGCTATTTTGGGTCGTCAGGTTCAATAGTTGAGATCAAAGGATATTGCTTTGGTAAAGGTGCAGTGGAGAGGTCGTCCTATGAATGGGGCTACTTAGGAGACCGAGCGGTAGATGAGGAGCAAATATCCTCACCTGTTTGAGGTACCAGGTATGTTTCTTGACCCGCTCGAGGATGAGCATTTGTTTTAGTTGGGGAGGATGTGACAACCGGCCTGTCGTCACATGAGTTACCCCGCTGTTTTCCCCATTTTTTGCTTCCTTATGTTGTATTATAAGAGCCTTGGGTGAGCGAACCGAATTGGATTGGTTTTAGATGGAAATGAGACACTTAGTCTCTTTAAGGAAGGCTTGTTTTGGAGAAGTCAACTAGATGTTGACTTAAGAGTTAGAGGGCTCGGATGTGATTTTCGGTGATTTGGTTAGCTTCAGGGGATGATTTGTGACTTAGGAGCATGATCAGAATTTATTTTGGAGGTCCAGTGTAGAATTATGCTTGAATTGGTGAAGTTAGTATTTTGGCGAATTTCGGTTGGTAGTTGAGATTTTGATCCGAGGGTCGGAATGGAATTCCGAGAGTTGCTGTAGCTTCATTAGGTGATTTTGGATGTGTGTGCAAAATTTCAGATCATTCGGAGGTGTTTTGGTCAGGTTTTTGATCAAATGCGTAATTCGGAAGTTTTGAAAGAACTTAGGCTTGAATCCGATGTAATTTGATAGTTTTGGTGTTATTTGTGGTGTTTTGATTATTGGAGCAAGTTTGAATGATGTTTTAGGATGAGTTGGCACTTTTGGTTGAGGTCCCGGGGGCCTCGAGGTGATTTTGGATGGCTATCGGGATGAATTTTGAAGTTGGGAGATTGCTGAAGGCACCTAGTATCTGGTATTTCCGCAGATACGGTGGCACAGGTGCGGAAGAAGGACCGCAAATGCGATCATTGTCCTGGAAGGGAGAAACCACAGATGCGGAAGGAAAACTGCATCTGCGAGGCCGTAGATGCGGTAGGTGTGTCGTAGGTGCAAAAAGGGAATGTAAGGTGTTTCCGTATAAGCGGAAGATTATCCGCAGATGCGGGGTCCGCAGATGCGAAAGGATAACCGCAGAGGCGGTCTTGGCTTTTAAAAGAGGTTCCGCAGAAGCGTAAAATAACCGCAGATGCGGTAGTCGCAGATGCGGAGCAGGGACCGCAGATGCGAAAATCCCTGTTATCAGAAGGGTTTTAATGTTCATTTTTGTTCCGCGAAGCTTAGTCTATTTCCACCATTTTTGAGCAACCTTGGGAGATTTTTGATGAGGATTAAAGAGGTTTTCGACTGGGATTGATTGAAGGTGAGTCTTATGGCCTAGAAACATCATTTAATTGTGGATTCAACACCTAAATCCATGGAAATTAGATTAAAAAGGAAAGAATTATGGCTTGAGTTTTTGAATGAAAATTTGGGATTTGAGGGACCATTTGAGCTCGGATTTTGGTAAATTTAATATGTATGGACTCGTGGCGAGATAAGGAATCCGGTGATGTGAATTTTCTAATTTTTTGAGAAGTGGACCCGAGGCTCGAGTTTTGCCAATTTCGTGTTTTTTGATATTTTTTGAGTCTTTTTGATTGGGTTGTATTCCCTTAGCCTATTGTAACGTATTCCTTGTGGTTTTGATCAGATTCTATGCTCGAGGAGGTTGATTTGCGAGGCAAGGGAGTTGCGAGCTAGGATTTCGGCCTGCTTGAAGTGAGTAATAGTTATAAATGATGTTCTGAAGGTTTGAAACCCTGGATTTGCACAATATAGTGCTATGTTCAGATGAGACACACGCTGCATGATGAGCGTGGTATCTGTTACTGCCGGGGATACGGACTTGGTTCATCCCTTTTGATGATTCTGCTGTATTTCCGACTGAGATTTAATTAATATCATTGTAGTCTGGGCTAGTTGCCATGTTTGGGGGCTTGTGCAAATTTGTACAACCCTTAGTGGCATTTGTACTTGTTGACCTCACTGCACTTGTTCAAAACATACCCTCAGTCATGTTCTTAAATGATAAATATAATATGAAATGGTTTTGGAATTGGTAAATCCTAATGAGAGTAACGTGTGGTTTGGGAACCCTATCTTGTCTTAGTGTACCCGAGAGGCCAAGTCTATATTGACTGAGAGGGGTCGAGAACCCCATTGGGAGGGTATTTGATATGCTATGGATCGGGTTGCACGCCGCAGCAGTATATATATTTATACGGATTGGGCTGCACACCGCAGCAGAATATTATTGGATCGGGCTATACGTCACAGCTATATATTTATATGGATCGGACTGCACGCTGCAGTACTATAGCGCTTGGGCTGTTGGAGCCCATCCAGAGTCTGCACACCCCCAGTGAGCGCAGTCGACTATTATTATTAGATCGGGCTGCATGCCGCAGCAGTATATATATATATATGGATCGGGTTGCACGCCGCAGCAATATATATATATGGATCGGGCTGCACGCCGCAGCAGTATACTATGTGGATCGGGCTGCACGCCGCAGCGGTATAGTTATGATTTCGGTTTATCATGAGAAGTAAATGAGTTGAATACTGGATTTAAGGATTTTTAACTGACTACTTCATTCATTTGTTGTTTAATGTACTTACTTTTTTTAATATAGAACTGCGAGTGTATTTACGAGATTTATTTCCGTTGATAATTATTTATTGCTATTACTCACTGAGTCGGAGTACTCACTTTACTCCCTGCATCATGTGTGCAGATACAGGTATCCCGGAGGCATAGTTGAGTTTTCTACTGCTGTTCAGATTATTATCGGAGTTGTCGAGGCAGCTGCATGGCGTCCGCAAGACCCGATTTCTCCCCTTATCCTCTTTATTTTCCGCATTCTAGACTATTATATGTATAGGCTGCTACTCAGATTTGTATTAGAGGCTCTTGACTCGTGACACCAGATCGGTGGGATTTGTAGTGATATTTTATGGGTTTCCGCACTGTTTTACCTACTGTTACAGAGTTATAATCATGTTAATTTGGCATTTAATCCTGTTAATTGGTAATGAATTCTGTATGAGAAATTGAGACTGTTGGACTTGTCGGGCTTGCCTAGCATTGTGTTGGGCACTATCACGACAGGAGTTGGGGTCGTGACACCTTGGCATCCCTTAATTCCCTCTATTGCACTTACACTTATTCCAATATTCTAGGTTTTGCCCCCCTAAAACGAGCCTTGCCTTGGGACCTTGAGTTCCCTCTGAACTTGGACATTGGAGGGTTGGCTTTTCCACACTACACTTTAATTCAGTTCTGTAATGATATCTGGGTGTGTTGATACCCAATTTTTTCCTATGTATTTTTTATACTTTCAAAATAGCATACGTATGTATATATAAGCATGCCTGAAAGTTTTGATATTTTCCTCAATTTTAAAGATTTTTTAAAATCAGTTGTCTATTTTAACAGTACAAAATCCAAAATTATCATTTTTGGTGAATAATTTATTTCCATCCTAAGGTGATTTTTTGCATATTTTTATAAATTTATTTTGATATCTCTAAGCTAAATTGCGTAAAATTATAATTATAGCATATGTTACGATTAATAAGATTTTACAATTATAAAATTATTCCTAATTTTTTTTAGATTATTGTTTATATCTTATTAACTAGTTCAGTGCTTTTAATTTGTTTTTCAATTATTTATAACTATTTTAATTAAATAAAAAAGTGAGAAAGTGGTTATTTAAAATCTGGCCCATTTCTATTTCAATTTTAACCTCAACTTAAAACCCAATTCCACCCAATTGAGACGACCTATTTTAATTTTGACCCGCACCAAACCCAACTCACTTAACCCGCCCGGAACTCTCCTTTTAATCTAGGCCGTTGATCATTTTGATCAATGGCCACCATTCCTTCTTTCCATTTTTAATTCCCAACTACCCTAACCCTAATTCATTTCTCACAAATAGCCGCCCCTAAAATCCCTTCGTCTCTCAAACTCTCTCTAACCCTCTCCGAAACCCTAGCCATATCCCGCCGATTTCCACCTTGTTTCATCGGAATCAATGGCATCCCAAGCCCTGGGTGGCCTGTACTCACCCGCATGTGCCCTTATACCCCTGTTACTTGAAGATTCAAGGTTCGATCTTGAAGGCCTTCGCTCAGATCTCCGCCGATCCGAGTTTCGCGGCTATCTCCGGCTTGACTACGGCATATCTTAGCGCTATGAGCCTAGCTCTGACTCATTCGACTCGGAACAGACCTTTTCCAGGCCTTTCTCGCTTCTAGGGTTCTTCTGAAACCCTAGCCTTTCGAGGTTCTCCTAATTTCTCTAGATCTGCTCTAGATCTGTGTTTATTTTAAGGTTTTCAAACGATTCCTCTGAGTTTCTTTTTAAAACAGTGCTCTCAAAACTGTTCATCTTCTTCGACTTAGGGTTTCTTTGATTTTACTTGTTTTACTATGATTCATATGTGTTACTCTTACTGTATTTTCTCTACTATAACTCCTATGTGTTTCTACTGTGATTCCCATGTGTTTTCTTCTACCATGCTTTCCTCTACCATTTCTTTATGAGTTCTTTTACAGTATTTTGTTCCCTTATTACGTTGCCTGAAATGTTTAAGGTTCTAGTTCCTTGGGGTTTTCTGAACTTATTCTTGCCTGATTTATTTGCTTTCGTCTCTACACTCGATTAAGGGTAGAAATCCTAGAATTTGGGGTTTCAGTTGAGTCCCTGAGGCCGCTTGTATGTCACTTGTTTGTTTCTCATCTCTGAACTAGTTTGATTTCAAAGCCCTAATTTCTGAGTTCATCTTTGTTTCTCCTTGTGGTTCTGATTTTTGCTAAAATCCTATAGGGCCTTTTATCTGACCTCTCGCATGCCATCCGATACTCTCTTTTAGCTATAATCCTTTGGTTGCATGATAATTTGCTATTATTTGAATCCACCCTCGCATGTTTAAAGCTCGTGCCCTTTTTATAGTTAGATTTTCCCTCTCAAAATAACCTTTGATTTGGGGATTGATTTTAGTCTTGCCTTGTGTGAATTTGATTGATTCTTTCCTTGTTTAATTTTGAACCTCTCGATTCCCTCGTTGTCTGGCTTGGTTCATTAGGGATTTAGGGAATCTCTGATTCCATGAATTACTATGTGCTAATTAGTTTACTTCTTGCCATATTAACTTGATCGTGTATTTCAAAATTCCCTTTCCTTAATTAAGATCCACATGTATTCACCCTTATTTGTATGTTGTGCACAATGTGTTTATTTGATCCCCTTTCCTTAAATATTTCCTGTCCTTTACCGTTCAAATTTGGACTCCTTAATTAAAGGAACCTTTGTTATTGATTGATCCTAATTGATACTTGACTATTTTCTTTCCTTGCTTACTTGCCTGACTTCAAGTATAAATACATGCTCCTCTCTCAACACACGAAGAGAATTCGACACACAACCACTTCAGATTTTAAAAACACTTCGAATACTATACAGTTTCCAATACTCTCTCTACTATTACTTTCTCTATTTTCTCTACTAAGTGCTCTGCTCCTCTCTCTTCTACTGTCTGAAATACTCCTGAGTTCCTCTTGAACTCTCAAACACTTGCTGAAGGTCCTGAGTTTGCTTTTGCTGACTTTCTGGTTGATCACTTACTTTTGCTTGTTCTGTTGTACTAAAATTGCAACTGGTATGTCTTTCTAGTTAAATAATACCCTCCTACACTATGTGTTTATTTCCCTTCTTCTGTTATGCATTCTCCATTATATGCTCCTTTTAGTCTGTCATTCTCTCTTTCATTATGTTCTGCACCCTCAAGTCTGTTATGCCCTCTTACTTTCTTCATGTTTCTGTAAATGCTTTCTTATGTGGTACTCTGTCCCTTTGATCCCCTTCTTATGTGTGAGTGCAATTCTGAGTCATGTTGGCATTCTATTATTGCCACTCATGACTTACAATCAGGTTCTCTTGAACCTCTACTCAAATCAATTCCCATTCCCTTTACCCCTTATGTGCTGAGCCTTAACTCAGGTCTGGTGGTGTCCTAATCACCATCCAGACCCAAGTTTGACTTCTAAAAGTCTGCTCTTTATTTGTTGGCCAAGCAGATGGTCAGGGGTGTGCCAGTCTATGCCCATGGCTGGGTATGACCACCCTCTGCTATGGCTCCCTAACCCCTCTCTCACTTTGCACTTATTCCTAGTTTCTAAGTTTTGCCCCCCTTTGGTAAGCCATGCTTTGGGACCCTCGAGCTCCCTCTGAACTTGGATGCCTGAGGCTGGCAATTCCACACTGCACTATTTTGTTACAACAATTATTATCCAGAGTGTAAGCACTACCTGGAGTCCTTAAGGCTCCTTGGAACTTTGAAACACTTTGGGTGAGAGAAGGCCTTGGAAATCTGGAATCCGGATTTGGTGAAACACATGTTATTGAATATTAAGATTGAATTAGGCTTCTCGGATCTAGCTGTAGGCTGTGATGTATTTTTAATCATTTTCTTTCTTTCTTTCTTTCTTCTGGTTCTGTAATAATCTTGTAAAAAAGGAACTCGGGAAGTATTAGTAAAGGACATGGGAGGAGTTTACTTTATTGCACAAAGGGTAGATTCCGTGCCTATAGGTTAATGTTTTTAATCACCTAGATACCATGTCTATAGGTTTTCAACATTTTAACTCGATCATCTAGATACCAAGCCTATAAGACTTAATATCCATGTAACAAGTTGCATATAGAGGTCATGCCTATAGCAAATGCATAAACGTTTGGCAAACGGTAGGGTAATCGAATACTCATTCCTTTACCAGTTCAGTAATAGTAACAAGTCTTAAAAAATCAAGATATAGATATCATGCCTATAGGAGTCTAAACTCGCCTAATCTGTGTTTAAGTAATAACAACCCTGTTAACTGGCCTTTAAACGTCTTAATAAAAAAGTTTTCAGTACCACTCTTCCAAACCCGTCTGCTTTAAAACTCTTATAAATCTGTAATGATCTCAAGTTTTTTTTTTCCAAACTTGCATCTTTCTTCTAAAACAATGCCTTTAAACCTTCTGCCTGAATTTCTATCTATCTCTTGAAGCTATCTTTCAAAACAGATTTTAAACTCTTTCTTTTTAAATATTTGCACCTTTTCTTAAAACTTTTTTTATAGTTCTCCTGTGTCTTAATCAAATCAGTCTGTTAATTCTCGAATTCATCTCTGAACTTCTGCAATTTTCAATCTTCTATTTTAAACGCTTCTGCATTAGGTCCTTTTCTGAAAACAGTGCTTTTTCTAAATGACTCGCTTAAAATACCTCAATTTCTGATAATTGGATCTGGGTTTCCCAATGCAGACTTTTTATCCAACTCTATGTGTTAAACTAGTCCGTCCACCGTTAAATTTAATTTAAAGACCAAATCGGTATGTGCAAGGCATGCTAAACCATGTGTTTTCTGATTTAAGGGGTCTTACGTGAGCCTTATATGCTTGTTTGTCAACTCCCTATTATTTGCTATTTGTTTTGGTTGTCACCACTAGTATTTTGTCCTTTTAAACCCCATATATGCCCCTACCCCTTTCCTCCCCTTTAGGATTGAAGTCCTAATACCCCGGGACTGATAGGTTGGGACGAGTAATAGCATGCAATAAGTAACGAGACTAATCGCGTTTAAATACCTTAACGGGGTGGGAAGGATAAAATATGGATATGATGACCGGTGCGCTAATATCTCGTGCGACCCCTCTTTTGAGGAGTGATTGTTGGGTATTGCATTGATGTTATCCATATTGTATTTAAACCTACGACCTCCTTTCTTTTCTTTTCCTTAGGTGCTTTCATTTCTTTGCATCAACTCCTTTTCTAAAGAATGCCTATTCTCCCTTTTCTTTTCAAAGTTTCAAACTTATTTGTAACTATTATGTGTAAACCTTACTTGTTTTCTTCTACTCCTTTAAAGTCACAATTAAGCATGGCCGGGAACAACACTAGTGGATCTTGAGGGATGCCTAACACCTTCCNTTAGAAAGGGGGGGAAAGGGGGGCGTCGACAGCATGGCGACTCTGCTGGGGAATTTTTTTAAGGCTTTTGCCATTACATGCTCTTGTGACTTTATTGCTTCCTTAATTGCTTTTGTTTCCCGCCTTTAATTATTTCATCATGATTACTGACTTGGATCTTCATGTTTTCCCTTTCTTTTAATTTCTTCCTTTACTGCTTTATTACTATTTCAATACCGTTGTAATTTTTGAGCATTTACTGTAATTTTTTTACTGTATGAACGTGAAAATACATGCAATTTGCTTCATTTTTGTAACTGCATCTTCAACATTATGTTTCACTCGTGCCAAAACAAATCCTATAGCAACGCTTATAATGAGTGGTTACGCCCTTCCGATATTATAACCCCCTAAATGTGGCAAAGGCATATGTGCGGTAAAACCAGTCGATCAACGGTGCAGTCAACGGTTCCGTGCCTTTCCCTCTTGAGTTGTCTGCTCAAGGGTACCTTGTCTAGCACATCAAAAAATAGAAAGATTACTCTATTAAACTGTCAAACATAGCCGAGTCAGTTATGTTGTCCGCATAATGACTCATTAAGATAGCCTAAACTAAAGTCCATCGGGTTTCCTCGAAACCCAAACGGACGCCTTCATGTTGTGTGCATTTATTTGGAGAACTAAATGCCTTTATGATAATTATTGATTTAAATAGTCGAGTCTGGCTCTAACCCTTTGTTTTGCAGAAAATGAGGCACGAAATCCCCAGATTCGGTATGGTATCTAACATTCACCCAAGGTTGCTAAGTTGGAAGGAGGATCTTCATGCCAGCGATCAGACTCTTGTCCGCAAGTACTTAGGGAATTTGCCCTCACTTCTAGAAATCCAGCCTAACAACAAAATCATAGAAGCTGCAACTCTGTTCTGGGACAGTGATCGGTCGATTTTTCGCTTTGGGGACCTCGAAATGACCCCTTTGCTAGAAGAAATAGGGGGTCTAGCTAGAATTCCTTGGGAGTCTCCGGGTCTACTTATGCCAGAGAATCGTATGGGTATGGGTTTCCTCGAAATGATGGGACTCAATAAGAATCCGGATCTGACTTGCCTTAAAGATTCATATATACCATTTGACTTCCTGTATGAAAGGTTTGGCCATAGCAAGTCCTACCGCAACTACACTGACAAATTCTTCCTTACCTCTTTAGGGCATATACATGGGAGGGTCTTTGTATTCATGTTCTGTTTCTTGGGTATGGTGATCTTTCCCATGAAGAAGACTAGGATCCACACCAGACTAGCCATGGTAACCAAAACCTTAATGGAAGGGATCGACGGGCAGTCTTTCAGCATAGTGCCCATGATCATCGCTGAAATCTATCGAGCCTTGGGAAAATGTCAACAAGGGGCCCCGCACTTCGAGGGTTGTAATCTGTTACTTCAACTCTGGCTTATAGAACACCTTCAGAAAGGTGACTACCGACAGGAGATTATACGCAGGGATTGGGATGACCATATCGCTTTCCACCACCCCAAGCGAATGAACTTCATGCCCAACATGTTCTCTCAGCCGGAGGACGGTGGAGGGTGGGTAGAGCTATTTGAAAATCTAAAGGAAGAGCAAGTACAGTGGATGTGGAGTGGTTCCCAACAGGGGAGTTCATTGTTCATTCTCGAGATGCACCGTTCCTCATACTCATCGATCTGAGGGGAACTCATCATTATGTCCCTCTTTGAGCCATGAGGCAAGCAAGGAGGAAACAAATCATACCAAGGGTAGAAAAAATGAGTCATTTCAAGGCTGACTTTCAAGACGATGATAGCCCGCACAAGTGTCAAGCTTAACATATGTGGCATTGCAAGCTCGTCTTGGGGAGAGAAACTATTGAAGCAGACAGGTATCATGCAGGATGTGTGCCGCATTATTCGGGTTGGTTAGAAGACGATCACATTGGTTTAGGTCACCCAGGGTTCGTCCGAGGTCATAGGCTTATTGATGAGAAAGCTGCAGCGGAGGTAAAATATAATCAACTGTGCAAGAGGATACGAGAGTGTGAAAATGAGCACCGGGAAATACAAGAAGCTCACCAGAAATTGATCGACGAGTGGAAGGACATGGCGGTCAACGCCAACAAGAGATTAGGGTATCTGGAAAGAGGTCTAGTAGAGTTGGAAGGAAAGTTCTTGAAGAGGATTGAAGACTGCCAAAATGCCAAGGGAAGTGCAGGCGGACATTTATCTTGAGCCTATTTGCTGCTAGGACTGCGCGAGTTGATGCAGCTGTATGAGGGAGGCAAGAATACCAAATCTGGGGAAGGTCCTTCTGGGACCAAGTAGTTAGGATCTTTTATTTCTTGCTTTCCTAATGTAATAAGGCCACTGGCCATTAGTGACATCTTTCCGTTATTTCAAATTACGTTTTAGACTCGCCTTATTTTTATCAATAAAATGAGGCATTTAGCGTTATAAGTTCTCCAAATTTAACTTGTCGCTAGGCCTACCTCGGGCACAACGAGGCACCCAAATTTGGAAACGATTTATATTACTACACAACATGTTTAAATACCACAATATTTTTTTTTCAGAATACCCACTAACTTTTTACCTTTTTGTTTTTCTTTTATTCCCCTTCCCAAAGGTTAGTTCGTGCATTCTGGCACCATCAGCATACTCAACAAGATCCAAGGGCCCTCCACCTCCTCCTCCTCCGAGTCCTACTAAAAACAAGAACAAAGGAAAAATGGGAGATGCAAACGCTAGAAAGGAAATTGAGGAAACTTCTCAGAACACTCCAATTACCAAGGAAACTGTTGCTCATCTTAAGCAGACTTTGCCGAGTTTTGGGGAAGAATTAGAACAAGTTCGGAACCTGGCAAGCCTATCAATCACTCTTGCCGCTACTGATACCAACACCCAGAACCCCGTACCTCCACAGCCACCAGTACAAACTGCTAATACCCAAGCCTGCAACACATGCAACAACACTCCACTGCTCATTCCCGAACCACAAAACACCACAAACGACCATAACACCCCTATCTTTGTGGACACTACACCCCACTATACCAGCCAATCTCAAGTGCACCCGAATCAGATGACAAGGACTCACTTATCAGGAATTTAGCCACCGAACTCAAGAAGTTGACTAGACGGGTCTAAGGTGTCGAGGGTAGCAAAGGTGTTGAAGGGTTGAACTATGAAGATCTTTGTGTTCAGCCAGATGTAGAGCTTCCGGAGGGGTACAAACCTCCCAAGTTCGAGATGTTTGATGGTACAGGTGATCCCAGGGTCCATCTAAGAATGTATTGTGACAAGCTAGTAGGAGTTGGAAGGGACGAGAAAATCCATATGAAACTATTCATGAGGAGTCTGAAAGGCAACGCCTTGTCTTGGTACACCAGCCAAGATTCAAAGAAGTGGACAAGTTGGGGGAGCATGGCATCCGACTTTATGGACCGGTTCAGGTTCAACACTGAGAACGCACCAGATGTGTTCTATATCTAGAATCTGAAGAAGAAGCCCACAGAAACCTTTCGCGAGTATGCAACTCGTTGGAGGTCAGAAGCTGCCAAGGTCAGGCCAGCCCTCGAGGAAGAGCAGATGACTAGGTTCTTTGTCCGGGCTCAGGATCTGCAATACTATGAGAGACTGATGTTGATAGAGGGTCAAAAATTCTCCGACATCATCAAGTTGGGAGAAAGAATCGAAGAAGGTATCAAGAATGGTATGGTCACCAATCTCGAAGCATTATAGGCCACCAACAAGGCCTTACAATCTGGTGGCACGTCAAAGAAAAAGGACGTGAATTCCGTAATGGCTGCGCAAACAACCAAATCCCCTATGAAGTACCAAACCTATCCCTCAACTCCACTCACATATCAACCTACCCTAAATTACCAAGCACCCTCACCTACATACCAAATGCCACCATCTGCCTACAAATCACCTCCGCCACCCACATATCAACCCACCTCACCAAGATATTCCCAACCCGCACCCGTGTACCAAGCATATAACTCCACACCTTCTCATTACCCATCACCACTGACTCGCCAAAACTTTCCTCGACCCAGACCAAATTTCGACCGTAGACCCCCCAGATAATATACCGCCATAGCCGAGCCAATCGACCAACTATATGAAAAACTCAAAATAGCCGGTTATGTTACTCCTATCCCAGCCATAACTCCAAAAAATCCCTCCCAGTGGGTCAATCCAAACAAAACTTGCGCATACCATTCCGGAATAAAAGGACATACCATCGACGAGTGTCGTTCGTTGAAAGATAAGATTCAAACTTTGATTGATAACAAGGTCATTATGGCAAGGGAGCCCGCTCCCAATGTCCACAACAACCCTCTGCCTGACCACAATGGTGGAGGCATCTATATGATCGAGATAGAGGATGATTTGAACCCCAAAGGGTCAATCGGATTGATTGTCGAAGGAGATGAGCCTAAGAAACTGACGGTTACCCTCAATCCCATTGTTGTTCAGATCCAGCCCTCTGAGGGCAATGTGGTAAATGTGTCTGTACCACTCGAGTTTGAAGTGACTCCTACAAAGGCGCCAAAACCAATTGAGGTCGAGTTCGGAGTTCCAAAGGCACCTGTACCATTTGAAGTTGTTGTGTTACCTCCAAGGGTGCCAATTCCGGTTTCCATGATAGACGTGACCTCGTTCAAGTCAAACGCCATACCTTGGGATTACACAGCGAAAGCTAGGAGAAAAGGGAAAACACATACTGGAAGCGATCGCCGCACAGGGCATGACTAGAACCGGCAGGGTATACACTCCAGAACATTTAGTTGAGTCCAGCAAGCAGGCCTCCGGGCGGCCTATTGAAACTGGACCCGATGACCTTTGGAGGAAAATACAAGCCAAGGAATACTCGGTCGTTGTGCAACTGAACAAAACACCAGCGCAGATTTCCATCCTGGCTCTTCTGCAAAGCTCTGTGGCACATAAAAATGCCTTGATGAAGATATTGAGTGAAACTTATGTTCCCATCAACATAACTGGAGGCGAAATGGCAAATATGGTAGGACAAGTGTTGGAAGTCACAATATCACCTTCCACGAGGATGAGTTACCACCATAAGGACTTAGTGTCACACCTCCTTTTCACTGCTGTTGCACCCCGCGAAGGGTGTAATAAAAGGAGTTTTTCCATTTAAAGGACAATCGAAACGGGATTTATTATTAAGAGTTGGAATCGCCACTTGAGAGATTTATGGTGTCCCAAGTCACCTGTTTGAATCCCGAATCGAGGAAAAAAAAATTGACTCCATATTACAGTCTACGAATCAGAAATCTGGATAAGGAATTCTGTTAACCCGGAAGAAGGTGTTAGGCATTCCCGAGTTCCGTAGTTCTAGCACGGTCGCTCAAATGTTATATTTGGCTTAAATTATTTGTTTATATGTTGAACCTATGTGCAAATTTTTAACTCTTTCCCGATTTTATTATTGTTATTTTTGTAAGAATTGCAACGTCGTGAAAATACATCTCAAACCACGTCACATCAATGTACCCGTGGTTATTGACATATTTCGACTCGGTTGACATTTGGATTTGGGTCACATAAATGTGCACCCTGGTTTAAGGTAAAAATAATTAAACACGCGCCTAAAGAGTCTAACGCGTTATTATTTTGGGGAAGGCCGGACAATTCGCTAAACGGCCCATCTCCAAGTCTAAGTATTTTTTAATATATACATTGAATGAGGGCCCCACAACTTTGCATTTTTATTGGCGAGGCTCATCTCATTTAATTATTTAAAAGGCCAACCTAAGGCAACAACAACTTTCTGCTTTGCGAGGGCCATGAAATTTGCTAAATGGCACGCCTCGAATTCTAAGGATCAATACAAGATTAATTAAGTGAGGGCCTTAGATTATGATTGAAAATTATATTCTATGAAAAATAAAATTAAAAAAACTATGATTGTAGCTTCTTAAACGTTCCCTCCACAAGCAGTATACATTTTCCAAAATTTTTCTCATATATCTTCTTTACAAGCTAATATCATTAATGTTATTATCGTTCAATATTTATGCTTTCCTAAAGCAAAAACCAAAATCAGCAACGGAAACACTTCCATGCAAATTTAATTTTTCTAAATTGTTGTAAGACCATGTCCATCAAACCAACAAACGCATATATGAAATAGGCATGCAGAATACCAACACTTCCTCAAAGAAAATGATATAACATTAATCCAAACATTTTATATAACAAAGAACAACAAAATTGACTGAAGTACACTATTAAGCACAATAGAGTACAAGAAGTTGAGGAACAAACCTCAACAGCGAATCAGAATATCAATGGCGAGGTAGCGTTGAACTCAAAATGCGACGGACCATGGACGAACCTCGAAGCACCGGACCTCGACGAACCTCTTAACCAGAAACAGAACTATGTCCAGACCTCTAGCTCACTGGAAACCTCAAGCTACGACCTCCGACAAACTCAGAACTCGCCAAAACTTGAATCACACCAAAACTTGAATCACACCAAAACTCACCGCAACCCGGATCTCTCGCCTTTTATCTCATTTCGTTTCTAGCTTCTACATTGTGTATTCTATTTTCTTTCCAAAAAAAACTTCCAAAAATCTGTTCATTTACGTCCGTGTGTGCTTGTGCTTGGGTATTAGAAAAATAGCTCGTTGGTTGGAGGGTGGTTATGGAGAAGGTGAGTCGATGGGCTCTGGTCGTTTTGTCCGCTGCTGCTGCACGCGAGGCTGGAGCTGCTGCTCGACGTCGCTGATGTGGTCGTCGGAAGTTGAGATGGGGTGGTCGTTTGGAAGCTGATGGGTGAAGCAGCAACGACGACGAAGAGACAGCAGCTGGCGGTGTTGTTGCTGGTTCGTCAAGGTTCAGCGGCTGCTGCTACTGGGTATGGAGGAGACGACGTGGTTAACTGGTTGACAGAAATGGTGGTCGACGGAAATGGTGGTCGTTTGGGACTTCGTTGACATTTTCTTGGTGGAGGGTGGCGATGGGAGGTGGTTCTAAGTCGTTAGGTTTTTTTGGTTTTTCATGGTCCTCCTCCTCTTGAATGTGTAACCATCCATCCATTGTAAGCCCCCTTAGTGTAGTATATAGGTAAGTTAGTTTAGGTCTTTAGGGTAATGGGCTTGGTTATGGGTATTGGGCTAGGTCCGAAAATCTAAAACGGGTCGTTGAACCCGAATGTTATTCTTTATCTGCAACCGAAAATAAAAATACGATCTTATTTAATTTATCCTACATAAGCAAAATAACTATTAAATGATACTGACAATTAAAACAAAAATTATTTTTTTTGGGTATTTTCAAGATTAAAGTAACTATAAAATATTAATGAAACTATTTTTTTGTAATTTTTGTTTTTATATAAAGATAAAATATAAAGTACTATTTTTTGTATTTTTTAAAGATTAACATGACTACAAAACATTAATGAAACTATTTTTTGTATTTTTGAAACTATATAAAGATAAAAAATAAGGTACTATTTTTATACTTTTTAAGTTTATGAGAAATACATGAACTAAAATATATATCTCTTCTTTTTTTTGTGATTTTTTCATGTTTGCGACGAAAATAAAGTAAATGAGTCAAAATTAGCTGAAATAGCTATATTAGACCTAAATTAAATATTTACGCTAAAAATGTGAAAATTCTTAGGGAGGGTCAAAAATCACATGTCTACAGCTACCCCTCTTTGATTGGAAACACGACGAGTTTTCCGACAAAGAACGACTAGACATGTTTTTGACCCGACCCTTATTTGGAGGGACTAAACTAAAGGAAAGGAAGAGGATGTGACCGAGCCCTGGTATCTGAGCTGCCTACATATCCTTGGCTATTAAGGAATCAGGCCACGTGTAGTTCGGGAGTGAGTGAGATAATGGAGTATACCGAGGCGAAGAGCCGGTCGAGGTTCCATTCCGTCGAGGTTTCGGTCTGCTGTCCTGCTATTACATCAAAAATCAAAACATGACAAAGACTAACTAAGCCTATCAGCTACTAGTTACAAGATTCCAATCTATGAGTCTTTTGAAACTTGATCTTGAGTATTGGTTGGTGCTTCATGCGGACTCTGAATTTGAACCTTGATACTTGCTAGTTTAGGTGCTAGTTCATCCTTCTTCGGCTTTCTAGATCAGGACCAGGCTTGCAGTTCTTGTGACCTTGACCATGTCTTGGGCAACCCCATCTTTCATCCACTTCTGCCTTTGGATTGACTTCTTGCCTTTCTTTTTTTTTTTCTTTTTGTTTATTGTGACTAACTTCTGTTTATCATCTCGGACTGTTAGCTCGCATTTTTTTAGGCAAGCTTCTTTAGCTGCTAACCTGCATTGTGTTTTGAAGTGAATTCTCTTATTCTCCAGGTAGGTGTCTGATTGCCGAACTTTGGACTGCTTCTTCCCTTCTTGTGAGATTTGAATTGTTTTCCTTCGAAACTGGGACTGACCATTGCTGCCTTCCTTATGATTTTTGAATTTGGATTTATGCTGGGGATTTTTGTTGTCATCCTCCGCCTTACTGACTTCAATTAACAACTTTTAAAAAAAATGAAACGCCTTCATTCTCCAGGCGGGCTCCTGACTTCAGCAACTTAAAAATGAGAACACCTCTATTCTCCAGGCGGGCTCCCGACTTCAACAACTTAAAAATGATAACGCCTCCATTCTCCAGGCGGGATCCTGATTGCTAAAACTTGAAATAAATGCCTATGTTCTCCAGGCGGGCTCCTGATTGCTAAAACTTGAAATATATGCCTCTGTTCTTCAGGCGGGCTCCTGATTGTTAAAACTTGAAATAAATGCCTCTGCTCTCCAGGCGGGCTCCTGATTGCTAAAACTTGAAATATATGCCTCTATATTCCAGGCGGTCTCCTGATTGCTAAAACTTAAATAAATGCCTCTGTTCTCTAGGCGGGCTCCTGATTGCTAAAACTTGAAATATATGCCTCTGTTCTCCAGGCGGGCTCCTAATTGCTAAAACTTTAAATAAATGCCTCTGTTCTCTAGGCGGGCTCCTGATTGATAAAACTTGAAATATATGCCTCTGTTCTCCAGGCGGGCTCCTGATTGCTAAAACTTGAAATAAATGCCTCCATTCTCCAGGCGGGCTCCTAACTTGATTAACAATTTAAAATATAACAACCTCCATTCTCCAAGCGGGCTCCTGACTTCAACTTGAAATATAACACCTCCATTCTCTAGGCGAGCTCCTGACTTCATTAACAACTTAAAATATAACACCTCCATTTTCCAGGCGGGCTCCTGACTTCTTCAACAACTTAAAATATAACACCTCCATTCTCTAGGCGGGCTCCTGACTTCTTCAACAATATAAAATATAACACCTCTATTCTCCAGGTGGGCTCCTGACTTCATTAACAACTTAAAATATAACACCTACATTTTCCAGGCGGGCTCCTGACTTCTTCAACAACTTAAAATATAACACCCCCATTCTCCAGGCGGGCTACTAACTTCTTCAACAATATAAAATATAACACCTCCATTCTCCAGGCGGGCTCCTGACTTCATTACCAACTTAAAATATAACTCCTCCATTCTCCAGGCGGGCTTCTGACTTCATTAACTACTTAAAATATAACACCTCCATTCTCCGGGCGGGCTCCTGACTTCTTCAACAATATAAAATATAACACCTCCATTCTCCAGGCGGGCTCCTGACTTCATTAACAACTTAAAATATAACACCTCCATTTTCCAGGCGGGCTCCTGATTTCTTCAACAACTTAAAATATAACACCTCCATTTTCCAGGCGGGCTCCTGACTTCATTAACAACTTAAAATATAACACCTCCATTCTCCAGACGGGCTCCTGACATCATTAACAACTTAAAATATAACACCTCCATTCTCCCGGCGGGCTCCTGACTTCTTCAACAATATAAAATATAACACCTCCATTTTCCAGGCGGACTCCTGACTTCATTAACAACTTAAAATATAACACCTCCATTTTCCAGGCGGGCTCCTGACTTCATCAACAACTTAAAATATAACACCTCCATTTTCCAGGCGGGCTCCTGGTTTCTTCAACAATATAAAATATAACACCTCCATTCTCCAGGCGGGCTCCTGACTTCAACAAATAAATTGATAATGCCTCCATTCTCCAGGCGGGCTCCTGACTTCAACAACTAAAATGATAACGCATCCATTCTCCAGGCGGGCTCCTGACTTCAACAACTTAAATTGCATTCTATCGCCGTTGTTCCTTCCTAACTCTTGAACCATTTCCCTTCTTACTTGAATTATCTTTCTTCAGAACTTCTTCCCTCAAAACATGTGCTGTCTTCTGCGAACAGCTGGGGACAACACTTTTCAAAATGTATTATCTTTCTCCTTCAAAGATTACCTTCCTTCTTTCAACTGCTGGGGATAACACTGGTTCAATGACCATTTCCCTTAGACGACGCATTGTGGGCATATGGGAAAACAGTGAGTGCAAATAGAAAAGATTGGGCTGGGAAGTTAGACGACGCATTGTGGGCATATGGAAGGCATAGGTGCTTCTCCGTATAAATTGGTTTATGGGAAGGCATGTCACTTGCCTGTCGAACTTGAATACAAGGCCTTTTGGGCAATTAAAAAGTTGAATATGGATGGGGACTTAGCTGGAGAGAAGAGGTTGTTGCAACTTGATGAGCTTGATGAGTTTCGATTGCACGCATATGAGAATGCTAAATTGTATAAAGAGAAGACTAAGATGGGGCATGACAAGCACATTCAACATCGAGAGTTCAAGCCAGGGCAAGAAGTTCTTTTGTTCAATTCGAGATTGAAGCTTTTCCCCGAAAAGCTTAAATCTCGTTGGTCAGGCCCTTTTGTTGTGGTAAGTGTGAAGCCTCATGGAGCTGTGGAATTGCGGGATATGAGTTGAACCGGTACTTTTTTGGTGAATGGTCAAAGGATAAAACATTATTGGGGTGGTGAATTTGCACGTCACAAGACCTCAGTGGACTTGACGGATGCTTGAGAACATGTTGAGTCGTGCCGCGACGTTAAATCAGGCGCTGGATGGGAGTCAACCCATTTAATTGTTGTAGCCATCGTGCCACGATGTTAAATAAGGAGTTGGTTAGGAGGCAACCCAACGATAGTAGTAGTGTTTGATTTTATGTTTTAGCACACTAACTGATACAGGTAACAAAGGGCGGGTGAAAAGACCATCGACCAAAAGCAATACAGGTGAAAAAAAAGTACAAAAAATGAGTGCCCATTAGCGCGACTTCGCGCGTTTGTTCGTGCAAGAGATCGCGCAGCTGGGCAAACATTCTGCCTGAGAAGCACAATAACACGCAAAGGACGCACAAGTTCGCGCATGTGTTCGCGCACCTCACTGCCCGGAATGCGCGAAGGACGTGCAGTTCGCACATATGTTCGCGCACCTTACTGCCTGGAACATGCGAAGGACGCACAAGTGAGCGCTAGTGTTCGCGGGAGCTCGTCAAAATTCCGGCGTTTTTGTGTGTTTTTTTTTTAGTTTTTATGTTTTTATTTCTATTTTTTTTGTTTAACCTTTAGAGTAAAATTAACCCACCCCTTCTCATAACCCATGAACACTAGC
>MU692342.1:30975-43506 GCA_026770625.1 Nicotiana glauca
ACAAAAACCTCTAATCTCCCCCATCCCTCCTCCAACGAACGACCCTTCCTGCAAACGACCCCACCACTTCAAGTTCACTAGCATCTTCCCCATTCTCCTTCACCACAGGTATGAGCCCTAAGTCCTTTCTTCTCTTTTTCTTTCTTTATTTTTCAGATTTTTTTGTTGTATTATTATGTTATATTGTAAGAGTTGTACTTAGATGTTGTGTAGAAATTGGTGCAATGTGTTGTGGGGTTAGTTTGTGGTAAGTGTGGGGTGAGTGTTACTTCGTTGGTGCTATTGTATGAGATTTTGTGGAGGATTCTTGTTCTAAAGAGCTTCAAAGGTGTTATGAGGGCCTAATGCCCACAAGGTGTTTGTGGAAAGGTCCCAATTAGCATAATTATGTAGTTGTGACCAATTTCGCATGTGAAGCCTGAGTAACCGCATTAACTCACAATATTTTTGTTGGGCTGGGCTGATGTGTTCCCGTTTTGTAGGTATCATGGCACCATCGCGAAAGCGCCAAAACACTGGTCCATCATCAAGCCTTCAAGCTGGCACATCTAGGACACAAGGGGCAGCCCCTGCACGCCCCTATGATAGCAGCAAATTTGTTTCAGCTGAGGCTCAGACCCGCTTTACGGAGAAAGCCGCTAAAAAGCCAATTCCAGAGAGGGGCATTGACATCCGTTCGGTCAAGGAGCGGTGCCCCCATATGTATTCGGAGTTGATAGCGTGGGGTTTGTAGGCCTTCATTGATGAGCCAGGGGAGGCTAATGTAATGGTTGTGAGAGAATTCTATGCTAATCTGCCAGAGCATATGGACAATGTGGTCACGGTGCGCCGCAAGGAGGTAGATGCCTCTATTGAGGCGATACGCACAGCATATCAGTTGCCTGATCCTCTACCTGATAATACGGACCTTTATGAGTATGGCAAAAATCCAACAGATGCCAAGTGGGAGCGCTTCTTTGATGAAATTTAGGCACTCGAAAAAATGGTGTAGTGACTGGAACACGGTGAGAAATTCCGTCTCCTACATCTTAACTCCAGAGGCGAAGAGCTGGTTATATGTGATTAACAGTCACCTTATTCCCTCCAAAAATACTACGGAGGTGAATGGACCCCGAGCTGCATTGATTTGATGTTTTGTCAAGGGTCTTCCCTTCGATATGGCCAAGGTGATCTACGATGAAATGTATATCCCGAGCTCTCAACTCAGGTATGGGTTATTTTTCCCCTCTATGGTGACTAAGCTTTTCAGGCAAGTGAAGGTGACCAAAAATCTTCGTTTGGATGGGCTGGTAAGAAAAAGCCACAAGATCCGATCAGAAAAGAGAACCATGGTACCAACCCTAGAAGCAGCAGCAGGTGGAGTGGCTGAGAGTGGCTTTGATGCATCGGAGGACGAAGAGGCTGAACAAATGAACGTGGAGGGCGAAACGCAGGCCCATGCGCCCAGCGCAACAGCTGCAGCACCATCAGGAGTAGCGTTCTCTTTAGGAACTACCAGGGTGTCCCGATTCACAGCATTGGAGCAGGAGGTAGCTGGGTTACGCTCCTCAGTGAGTGATTTGGGCATCCGTGTGGACGCGATGGCTGACCGACAAGCCAATTTGGAGAAGAAGTTCATGGGTTGGCTGCGACCTCTGGGGCATGTGTGCAACGTAAACCCAGGCACCGTCTCTGACCAGGAGTGAGACTTCAGGGAAGTTCCTTACTTCACTATTCTTTCAATTTTAAGCCATGAGGACATGTCTTTATCTTTAAGTGTGGGGTAGGGGTACTTCGTTGTATGTTTGTAGATGTATCATTTGAATGTTGTTTTTGTTTTGTTTTGTTTAATTTTGCTAGTTTAGCATTAAGTAGGAATCATTAGTTAAAATAGATAAATGGCTCATCCCGACGACGGATCCCTTTCGACGGGGTTCTTGAGGGACTAAGTCGGAAAAAAATTTAAAAAAGTTTTTTGAAAATATGTAGACTCTTCCTGATGATGGATCTTTTAGATGATTTTCTTGAGGGAAGTTAGTCTAGGAAAAACACCAAAAAGATTTTTATTTTTTTAGGTAGTGTATCAACTCCCCCTTGGTTTTTCTTTATACCACGGTTCTTTTCCAAGGGTTTAACTTGAACCGGGTGTAGGTAGTTTTCATTTTTACTTTTTATTTGTAGATTAGGTTAATGGGCTACGAGCTAGAAAATTCAAAAGAGAACCCATAGCATTAACACACCTGAACACAATAGACCCTAGAGTGTAACGCTTAGTTTTGTTTGTTGAATCTCACTAAAGTGCCTTAATCTGTATGTTTGACTAAATTGAATGCTCGTAATGGAGTATCTTGATGAGCTGATCTGAAACGAGTCATGCGCCATGTGTGGTGAGGTTTTGTGTAGTCCATGTTGTGTACTTGTGTCTAGAACTTGCCCGATATGTGAGTTGATTTTAGGCTCTCTTTGATCTTTTTGAGCTTAATTGCTTATCACAAATAAAATTCATCTCAAGTTAATCCTTTTGAGCCTATGGACTTTTTTTTGGCACCCACATTACAAGCCTATATCCTTTTTGTTCTTATTTGATATCTTTGATCCTTTTTCCTCTTAAAACACTTAATCGTGAGATGAGCGCTAAAAGAAGTAAGAAGGGACTAGTGTGGGGTGGCTTTTGAGTGGAACTAATGAAAGAAAGATGGGTGCACTTATATTTGTAAAATAATACATCACTAGCGGAAATTCAAAAAAAAAAAAAGGAAAATATAGGTGAATAAATCGTTGTCTTGTTCTTGCTAGTGGGGTACAAATTAAAGTAGTGCTTAAAGAAAGAGGGAGAAATTCTGGGGTGATCTTGTTTGTGAAATTGAAGTAGGGATTGAAGAATTTGCGCTCAAAGTGATTGTGTGATGTGTTAAAGTGCTTAGGAGGGTGAACCATTATTCCTAAATATATCCTACCCGTCCCTTAGCCCACATTACAACCATGAAAAAGTCCTAATTCGATTGATAATTTGATTTTTCTTTGACATATGTAAGCATGAAAATTCGATTGTGTGGATTGATCTATATATTTCTGCTGTGAATGAGAGCGCATGTGATTCGTGAAGGAAAGGCAAGTCTTGACATTTGTGTATAGTATGTTGAGGATGTATGAATATTTCATGGCACTTAAGAGTCGACCTTTGAGGCTAGGATTGTTCACTACTAGGCGTAATGTATATAAATTGTTCTGGGTGTAATGCGTTAGACGAATGGTTGAGTGAAGCAATCTCTAGAGGGTATAGTTTGATTGCTCGAGGACTAGCAATGAATTAAGTGTGGGGTGTTGATAATAGGTTAAATCTAGGTGATTTAGCTATTATTTATGCTTCCGCTTGATTATATTCCAATATCATAATATGGTTAATTGATGAAAAATAGGCTCTAATTGTGAATTGTATAAATTGAAGGATGAGGAGCTTATGTGATGCTTTCAAGAGGCTATTGGAATGATTTATGAGCAAGAACGACCCCTCGGAGCTGAGTGCGTGTAAGGACGAGACAAAGAAATGGAAGAAATGATGGCCCAGGTGCGCGAGTAGATGTGTTAGGGAGCTGAGGCAGAATGATGCGCGAAGTCACGCGCGAGCTCACGCGTTTCCCAGTTCGGAAGAGACTTATTCAGGGGCGGAATTGGAAATATGTAGGGAAACCCACTTAACTTATATAAAGTCAAGCTCGCCCAAGGTTAATTTATCAAGTTTTTCATAGGATAGTGCAAGGTATCAAGAGGCAAGAGGCAAGGAGGAGATTTGACCATTAAGTTCTTCTTTTCTTTCCTTTGTTTTTGCTATTTGTGATGAAATTGAACCCTATTGTGTTGAACATTAGTATGATTAGGTAAAATGAATTCTGGGGTCATGGGTGAAACGTGAATGTTGTTGTTTGACGTTTAATTCGACGAAGTTGGTTTGCCATATTGGATTGTTTATTTAATTCTGATTTCAATTATTTTGCTGAGTAGCTAACATTGAAATACTATCTACGAATCTAGAGTTGAACTCGAAAGTGGAAACTTTAGATTGCATATACAATTAAATAGAGCAAGTTCTTGAACCCGGGCCTCGGGGAACAGATTCGCGATTTGGATAGACATATACCCAATTGCCTTGCTTGGTTGGAATACAGGAATTGTAAATTCATTCTTATTAATCTTAATTCCATAGACATATAGGTATTGAGTTAGCTTGAGTAGGCGAGTAAGAACTCGACAGATTCTTATGAGTAATATAAACCCTGTCAATCAACAATCCAGATAAATCGATTAGTCGTTTTAAGCCAAGAACACAACACGATTGTTAACTAGCCTGTGACCCTGGAATATCTTCTCCTACTGTTTGTTACTTGAACTTGCTATTCGTTTGGTGAATTGCTCTAGTTAGGTTATTTCTTGATAGTTTAGGTAGTAAAACAATTAAATCTCGATTTTTTGGAAAAAACCTCTTGGATAAATAAAGTAATTGAGTTTGAATCAGTCAACAGTTAATCATAAGTTTTCGTGGGAACGATACTCTACTCACTACTCTATTACTTAACGATCATGTGCACTTGCGTGAGTGTTTTTGATCGCAACACTGTCCTCAGATCAATTGTTCTAACTCCTTTACATCCTTATTACTGGCATGCCTTACTATTTGACACTTTCTTATTGCAATGGATTTTCTTTCCCATTTATTTTTATTGAAGATAATTAATTAATGTGTTCAGCAGGTTGTGACTTTCTCATTCATGTGTCATATTAATATTTATTTGCTTATATTTCTGAAATGCATTTGGTTTGGTCCAGGTTTGGACCAAAGTCTCACTTTAACCATTTCTGGTTTTTATGGTCAGTTCACTGTAGCCTTTCTTTTATGTTACATGTATATATATATATCATCACTAAGGGATGATCCTATACGCTTTTGTTTAAAGAACATGCAATTTTCAACAATATAATATCTATGCTTATGCAAAGAAAGCAATTGATTCAAGCCAACAGTCTCCAGAACCAGGAAAAGACAATCTTTTTCACAACGCTTAATAAATAAAACACAAACAAGTTCTTTATACGAATAAGTTTATTAGATGAACAACAGACTGCAGAGAACAATGAAATGCGGTGACTCCTTATCAAAGAGCTTTCTATTTGTCTATGATCCCAGCCATTGATCTCTCCTGCAGAAAGTAGGAAAATTATAAATAAAACTAAGAGAGAGATCACAAATTGAGGTCATCAGAAAATCCCATAAATTCTCGGAATATTCACAGAGGGATCAAGGCATAAATAATGTCGTGATCAATAGATATTCTTCTTGATAATCAAATACTTCATGAAGAACATCCACACAATGATCATCGACTTTCATGGAGATCAAATAATACAAAGAGGTCTGCATCATCCTACTTTTGAGAATATGCTGATCCAGCCTTCGAATCACGAAGAACAATCCGGAGGAAGAATCAAGGGAATAAATAGAATTGTACCTGTATTGTTTATCAATAAAATCACTCCCATCTTTTACGTTTGTGATTGCAAATTTTCATATATGTTGAATTTTTTTTTTTGCAAACAATACATTAAAAGAAGGAATAATCATGTAGACATATTATTGATGCATAGGACACTCAAACCTTTATATATTGACTCTGAAGAATGAAATAATCATGGAAGAAACAACCTTAATAATGTCTAAAAGGTATATCAAATAACAATGGCAGTAGCTGGACATGAATATTGAAAGTCATTTAATAGGAAAAAATAAATTCTACTAACCTTTCAACTGCATGTGACCATCTATTCAGTATCAGGGGGCGATAATGTGAGCTTGAATTTGATGCTTTGCATGAGTTTCCTGCGCTCTATTTCTCTCGCTGACTTGGCTGCTTTTCTTGTGTTCTCCAGCTTCATCACTTCAAGGGTAGGTACATCAGCCAACATATATGGCACTGCTAGAAGATCTACACAAGATTTAAGAACAAGGTGCCTAAGTTGTGGGAAATGATATTCTGAAGCCTGCCAATTTTCCAAGTCTGCCCCTTCAATCCATAAGACCTTGAGTTTATTAAACCCACCTTGCTTTACTTTCCAGAACCTCCCCTCGAATGCATTTGCTTTCAATTTCAGGACCTCAAGGCATTCCAACCGCCCCAGTATATCCGCCTCTCTCCAATCAAACATTGTGTTAGACAGAGTTAACTTCTTCAGTGTGCATAGAAACCTGAAGGATGGTGGAGGAAGATGAGGTTGATGCGAGTAAGAACTATCATTGTATATTGTCAAATGTTCCAGGCACCTTAGCTCTTTAAGACTTTGCCATCCACCCTTGCTAGATTCAAAGAAAGCCTCCATATTCCCTCGGATGCCCAACTTTTTGAGATTACAAGCTTTTGCAAAGACATCTTTCGTGCAACTTTTCGGTGTAATCAGGGAAAGAGTTTGTAGGCAAGAAGCTTCGCCTGTTGGGATAGGAGGTGGCGGCAATTCTGCAGGGACGTTGGTGTGAAGATGCCTCAACCGCAACAACTTCCATATGTTTGCTTTTATCTCAAGGGTGGAATTTGATGTATTAAGTATAAGAGTTTGTAAATATAAGAATTTACCTAAGTGTACAGGAATAACCTTGACATCACCTGAGATAGCAATATATCTCAATAGAAATAACTGGAAAAACTCTTTGGAGAAAAAAGAATGATAGCATTCAAAGTCCAAAACCCTAATCAATGGAAAGGCTTTGGTGATGTGTTTGATGTCACTTAGCAACAACCTCATTTGACTTTGTCTTGTCGTAAAACAGTAAAAAGATCTAAGATGCTCTCCAAATGGCCTTGTGGAGATAAAATGATTCAGAACAGAGGATTGAACACACAATTGACGAGTAGTCTCTGGTATTGTACTACTGCCAATATCTGTAGATACTTCTTGAAAAGACCATCTTTTGGCCTCCTCTTTGCAAAACTCGTGCAAAAGGTCATGAACACGACATGTTTTTATATGACCACAAGAGCTTTTTTGGATCACCATTACTAGATTCCTATCGACGAGGCTTTCCAAACATATTTCTGCTCTCTCCTCAAGCGATGACGATGGGTTGTACTCTATTAAGCACTCAGCAATCCATAAGCGGATCAATTTCCAAGCTGGGATATCAAATCCTCGCGGAAAGACGCTAAAATACAAGAAGCACAACTTCATTTCCTCAGTCAAATGATCGTAACTCTGGTTTACAAATTGGTATATGGTTGTATTGTCATCGTCATTCAATTCATATCCCACCATATTTTCCTCGAATATTTGCCATTCCATTTGGCTCCTCCAACCTCTTAATGCTCCTGCAATTATCAAAACAAAAAGTGGTATTCCACTACATTTTCTTGCTATTTTTTTTCCAAGTTCGGTTAACTCATCAGGACAACTTCTCCGGCCGAAAACTTTCATTTTTAACAACTCAAAACTTTCATCTGGAGTCAGAAATTTCAGATAATGAGGATGTGAATGGGCATAATTAGTAATAATAGCCTCGTGACGCATGCGAATGGTCATCAGGATGCGGTGACCTTTTCCATCTTCTCCAAAAATCCTTCTGATGAAATCAACAACATCAGTGGTCCGCACATCGTCCAAGACAATGAGACGACTACTTCCTTTATTCAAAACACCATATATTATATCCTCTAATTCATTTTCATTCATATCTTCATATTGTTCCCAGGGTCTTGTGGTGATCAGCCCTTTGAGAAAAGAAAGACAGATATCCTTCACCTTACCTGAATGGCCGACGGTAATCCAAGAGCAGCTGAAAAATTCAAACGAAATTCGAGTATCATGATATATTTTTCTTGCCAGTGCGCTTTTGCCCTGTCCAACCATACCCACAATGGGAACAATTACATCATGATAGTCGCCTGATCCTCCGAGAAGTCGTTTGATCACTACTTTTGCTCCCTCGTCAAAGCCGATCACTTCGTCATCCTCTGACTCAGGAACCTTTAAAGATAAACAGATAGGATATGAATAAAATCAGTATTAATTTTGAACTAGAGCAGGGCTTTGGACTATGTTTGAGTTACAAATTGAACTCCATGGTTATTACCCATTGTATTGTATCGTATTTGTTACTTTAGATACAATGTTTGTTTTGATTGTTACTTAAATTTTATTGTATCGTATCGTTAAATTCGTTGTTACATAACAACGAAAAGTGTCACTTTATGGAACGACCGATTTATTGGTGTGGTGGCGTCGTTACCTTATTTTTTCTCTCATTTTGCTCTTCCTTATTATTAAATAATCATCTTTTATCCTTTACCCTACTTTTCTATACAATAATTCTACTTCGTGTCCTATTTTTTCTTAGTAATATTGCAAGTTTATTCTTCATATTATTGGTAGTGTGGCATCATGAAACGACGACAAACGATACAATCTATCCAAATATTTTATTCATTAAAAAATGCAATACAATACAATCTGATACATTATGAAACGATATGTAACAACAATTCTCTTTTTATTTATCCTCTTAGTTAAGGAAAGTTTTTTGTAATAATTTGAATGAATTAAGTACATGCATCCACTGATTGAGTTGTAAGATAGAATAGTTAAGAACCTATAAATAATACTAGCACATAAAGGGGAAAATTTTCTCTTTTTACTACTCCTTACAATATAGTTATATGTCACAGGCAGATTGAAAGAAGGGAGCTTTATCGAAGTTATGTGTTACAAGCCAAAACATTAAAATGTAACAACTCGACTGGTCGTTTAGAGCTTCAGCGCGCCGTTCAGCAGTTTGAGGCCATGAGCAGCTTCATTTTAGGTATTATGACTTGTACGCGTGGTCAAAATCGAATTTTGGGAAGTTCGGAGTTGATTTGGAAATATAATTCTCATTTCGGGAGCTTTAAGTTTGAAGAATTGACTACAATGGATTTTTTAGTAAACGACCTCGAACTCGGGATTCGAAGGTTCCAGCACGTTCGTATGATGATTTCGAACTTGGGCATATGTCCGGATTAGATTTTGGAAGACCTGGGAGCGTTTCGGCACCTATTATGGAAGTTAGCATTTTTGGAAGAATTTCATAAGTTTTGGTTGAAGTTCATCTCAGTTTTATTGATGTCCGTTTGGGATTTCGAATCTTGAAATAGCTCTGTAAAGTGATTCTGGTGTTGGAAGCGCGATCGAAAGTGAATTCGGAGGTCCGTGGGTCATTTTGGAGTCATTTGGCTAAAGATAGAAATTTGAAGGTTTTTGAGAAGTTTGACCGGAAGTGAACTTTTTGATATCGAGATCGGAATCCGATTCTGGAGGTTAGAGTAGGCCCGTAACGTCAAATATAATTTGTGTGCAAAATTTGGGGTCAATCGGATGTGATTTGATAGGTTTCAGCATCGAATGTTAAAGTTTGAATTTCTCATGTTCATCGAGTTTGATTTGGGGTGTGATTCTTGATTTTTAGCGTTGTTTGATGTGATTTGAGACCTCGAGCAGGTCCGCATTATGTTTTGGGACTGGTTGGGGTCACAAAGGCCTCGGGTGGATTCCGAATGGTTAACGGATCAAAGTTAGAATTTGAAGAAGGACTGAAGCAACTGGTATCTGGTGTAACCGCACCTGCGAGGTTTTGGCCGCAGGTGCCGGAGAAGCGGCTAGGAGGGACGCAGATGCGGTGCTGGGCTAGAAGTAAAGAGACCGCAGATGCGGTCATGTAGCCGCAGAAGCGGGACCGCACTTGCAGTGGTTGAGGCGCAGAAGCGAAAAGGGCAGCCTGGTGAGAAACCGCAGAAGCGGGTAGTGGGTCGCACCTACGGGACCGCAGAAGTGGTCAAATGATCGCAAGTGCGGAAATGCTAAAGGCAGTGAGTTTTTTTAAATCGGGGGTTGGGTTCATTTCAACTCAATTTCTTCCATTGGAACCGATTTTGGAGGAACTTTGAGGTGTCATTTTTACCGCCAAGCATGAGGTAAGTGGATTCTACTAGTTTTGAGTTAATACTTAGATTATATACGAATTTGAGTATGAACATTTGGTAAAAATTGTGGGGTTTTGGTAGGAGACCTAGAAATTTATATTTTAAATTTTTACCACGATTTTAGGCATGGAATTAAGAGAAAATCATATATTTGAGTTCGTGAGTTCATGGGTAAACTTTATCTTCGAAAAAGTTCAGAATCCGAGCACGTGGGCCCGAGGGCAATTTTGTCAACTTTTCTATCGGGGTTAGGAATTGTTATAAATCGGATTTTAATGAGTAATTGAACATATATTAATGGATTTACATAATTATTGGCTAGTTTTGGAGCATTTAGCATCGATTCAAGTCTTCGGGAGGGCGTGCAATGCCGGTTACGAATCTTCGGAGCGAGGTAAGTCTCCTTTCTAACCTTGTAAGAGGGAATTGTCCCCATAAGTGAAATAATTAGTTATGTGCTTCTAGTTGTGGGGGCTACGTACGCACGAGGTGATGAGAGTATGTGCGTAGCTACTATTATGTGTAAGTCCGGGTAGTCTAGGACCCAAAAACATGCTATACTTGGGATATTTGTAATCTTATTGACAGTTGAATTGCTTAAATCCTATCAAATTGGTAAAAGAAATTTCTAAAAGGATTAAACTTCATTTTATAAAATTTTTAAAAGAGAATTGGCTTTTCTTTGGATAAATGTTCCATGTTGACTTCTTGATTGACTGTCTGTATGTGTTAAATTTCGGAACGGGCCGAACGCCTCGGCAGATTAAATAGATGCATCTATGGTTCGTGTCATTCGACCATCTGCCAGTGCACAGTTTTAAATACATGTTGGATCGGGCTGTACGACCTCGACATGTTTTGTGCATGCTTGTATTGCTTGCCTTGAGATTTTTACAAATATTGACATTGCTCTCCCTGACTTGAGATTAATTGATAATTAATATATTATGAATTCGGAGATTTCTTTTAATATAAAAAGGAATGTTTACCTATTTTGTGACTTATTTGAATTTATTGTCGTTTTTAATAAATTTATGATTATTCGTATTAATAATATATTACTATTGGACCACTAGTAAGTGTTGAAGTCGACCTCTCGTTCCAAATGGAGCAAACTCGATTTCAATCTCTTTGCCTTGATGAGGAGAACATGTTTGATCCAACAATTCAATATGGGTATCGATCAAACACTTCAATTCTTGGTCTGCTATTGATACTTTCCGGATAGGGTGTGGTTGTGAATTTTTTGAATATTTTTTGTCTGCTTTAGATGGGTGCTTCTCGTTACAGAATTTTGGTTTGCAGCTTCCTCTTTATACATTAGTTTTGGATTTGTTTAATGGCGGATGGTGATGGAAATTTTTGTGTTTTTTCCTGTCATGGAGGGTGAAGATGGAGAAGATAATTGGGGACAATATGAAAGAAGAAAGATTGCAGAAAATTTTTCGTTAAGTACTCACTTTTCCGGCCAAAAAATTTTCGGTGATGTTGCTTCCTTCTCTAATGGAGAAGATAATTGGGGCAACAGAGAAGATGGAGGAAATTGGAGGAGATGGTGGGTCCACATTGAATTATGTTGGAAAAAAAAAAGATAAACCTAATTTTCAAGGTCTTCCACGCGCTTTGATGTAGGTGTAATACACAAAATTTGCCATGTCAGCGGAAGGGGTTTAAGAGAATATACTTCTACCAAGTAGAGGTGTCTGACTGGTCGTATGACAAGTTAAGGTATTCAACAGACCGTTGTGAACAACTTGGAGGGGCGCTTTATGTATTTCGCCTTCAAATAAATAAGTTAGATTGTGTAATTACATTCAATTATACACAAATTTAATTGTTAGGTGGATTTCCAAACATGCTTTAAGAATCATTTATGGAGCTAGGGTAGATTTGAAAATTGATTCTTTTTTTTTTTGTGAAATTTTCGCAAGAAAGACTTACAAAGAAGAAATGATTTTTTTTTTTTGAATTTTTAGTTTTCATTTTAATTTTCGAAAGAAAAACTTTTGAAGAAGAATAAAAATATTTTTAGATTCAATTTTTCTTTTTTGAAATTTCCGAATGAAAGACTTCTAAAGGAAAAAAAAATTTGAATTTTGAATTTGACTTCCTAAAGAAAGACTTTTAAAGAAGAATTTAAAGGAAAATATTTTTCAATTTTAAAAAATTGGAGCATGTACCTACTAATCAACAAAAATTCACATTGGGCCAAAAGTTCAGTCAACTTGAATGGAACCTATCATGGAATGAACTAACAATTACTCTGAATACAAGCTGCCCTTCAAGGTGTTTGTTCTATGGTGCTGTGAGCAAACCTGCACAAGACTTATCTTAGAGCTAGATTCTCTATTGGTAGTCAATATGATCCTCGGACTCCACAAAATCCCATGGAAATTATAGGATGATATTGAGGTTATATAACATAAAGTTGTACAGTTTAGAATCAAAGTGAAGCACTGCTACAGAGAGGGGAATGAAGTTGCAGACATCCTGTCCAAATATACTACTACTCTTACTAATAAGGTCCTTTTCACCGATGAAATGGACCTCCCTAGTGAAG
>MU692344.1:42605-58574 GCA_026770625.1 Nicotiana glauca
AAGCTTAGCCCTAGGTTCGTCGGCCCATTTGAGATTCTTGACTGTGTGGGAGAGGTGGCTTACAGACTTGCCTTGCCACCTAGCTTGTCAGCCGTGCATCCAGTGTTTTATGTGTCTATGCTTCGGAGGTATCACGGCGATCCTACCCACGTGTTAGATTTCAG
Organism: Nicotiana glauca; assembly: GCA_026770625.1. NCBI lineage: Eukaryota > Viridiplantae > Streptophyta > Magnoliopsida > Solanales > Solanaceae > Nicotiana > Nicotiana glauca. The sequence continues at coordinate 42,770 of MU692344.1, forward strand.
CACTGTCCAGTTGGACAAGGATCTGTCCTACGAGGAAGAGCTGGTAGCTAATCTAGACCGGCAGGTCCGACAGTTGAGGTCAAAGAGTTTTCCTTCAGTGCGTGTCCAGTGGAGAGGTCAGCCTCCTGAGGCATTGACCTGGGAGTCTGAGTCTGATATGCGAAGCCGTTATCCTCATATATTTCCTGACTCAGGTACTTCTTTCTTTTGTCCGTTCGAGGACGAAAGGTTGTTTTAGAGGTGGAGGATGTGATGACCCAAAGGGTCATCACCCGTTTCCTCATTCGTTACGCGCTTCCGAGGCCTTGAAAACCTCACTTTTATTTGTCTCGATTTGCGTGCGCAGTCCGGATGTGTAGCCTAAAGACTTAAATATGAATTTTGTATGCAAAATGATGAATTTTGATATTAATATAATTATAGTTGACTTCGGTCAACATTTTTTGTAAACGGACCCGGACTCGTGATTTGACGGTCCCGGAGAGTCCGTAGAAAAATATGGGACTTGGGCGTATGCCCGGAATCGAATTCCGAGGTACCAAGCCCGAGGAATGAATTTTTCTGTGAAATTGTTTTTCTGAAATTATTAAGAAAAATGGAAATGAAAATTTGATTAAAAGACCATGGTATCGGGCTCGTATTTTGGTTTCGACGCCCGGTACAAGTCTTAAATATGTGAAGCGCTTTCTGTAAAGTTTGGTCGAAATCGGACGCCATTTGACATGTTTCGGACCTAAATATCAAAAGTTGAAAGTTTATGAAGTTTGAAATGAAAATGATGATTTGAGGCTTGATTCATTGATGTTGATGTTATTTTGGCGATTTGATCGCGCGAGTAATTCCGTAGGATGTTTTTGAGGTGGTGTGCATGTTTGGTTTGGAGCCCCGGGGGCTCGGGTGAGTTTTGGATAGGTGTCGAGTTATTTTTCTTAAACTTTAGGCTGCTGATTTTGCAACAGGTGCTTCAGACCTACAGGCTTCGCATTTGCGAAACCTGGCTCGCAAATGCGAGTATCGCAAATGCGAAGCTAGCTAGGTCCGCCTGGGATCGCAAATGCGAAGCTAGCTAGGTCCGCCTGGGATCGCAAAAGCGAAGAGTTTTTCGCAAATGCGAACAAAACTCCGCAAATGCGAAGACTGCGATCTGGGCAGGGTTCGCAAATGCGAACTATTTTCTCGCATTTCCCAAGTCTAATGGGTTCGCAATTGTGAACCTGGGGTTCACAATTCCGACATCCGCAGCCCTGCAATTTTCATACTTATACGATTTTTAAGCCTCATCTTTCATATCTCTCAAACCCAAACACCCATTGGCGATTTTTCAAGAACCCTTCCTCCTCCAATCCATTTGTAAGTTGATTTTCACTTAATTTCTTCAATCTTTAACATCATTTATCATGTTTTCATCTTAAAATCAAGTTTTTCATGGGTGAAAATGGGGATTTTGGGTAGAACCTAGGTTTTCTTAAAATTGGGGATTTGAACCTCAATTTGAGGTCCGATTTCAAAACAAATCATAGATATGAACTCGTGGGGGAATGGGTAACCGGGTTTTGGTTCGAACCTCGGGTTTCGACCATGTAGGCCCGGGGGAATTTTGGGGATTTTTGAGTAAAACTTTGGGAAATTCATTTTTATGCATTCAAGTTGATTCAATTAGCATTTGTTGATACATTCAAGTAATTTATGACTAGATTCGAGTAGTTTTGTGGTGAATTCGAGGGGTAAAGCTATACTAGGGGCTTGAGTGTATTTTTGGAGCAATTGAGGTAAGTGTTTGATCTAACTTTGGCTTGATGGAATAAGATTAGGATATTATTAATTGTAAATTGCTAAATGATTGAGTACGGTGTATAGGCATGGTGACGAGTATCTATACACCGGTGTCTAACATGACCGTGGGTCTTTGTTGGTAATTATTTTGGTATACTTTGGGGCTCTTCCAAGCTAATTAATGATTTTCTACATAATGTGAGAAGTTTGAGGATTATTTATGAATTGTGAATTCTTTGGAGCGTTGGCTCAAATGATAAAAATACTATCGAGTAAGAAACAAATGAATTGGAAAGAGATGTGATTATCTCCCTTGCCGGGATGTGTAAGTGTTGTCATTGCTCCCTTGCCGGGATTTAGGATTTTAAATGGGTTTTTCCCTTGCCGGGACATCTCTTGTTATTATTTATTTCCCTCGTCCGTTTGGTTGTGATTGTTGTTTGGGTGAGGAAGAGTAATGATGCACGAAGGGTCATCCCGTGCCATTGTGAATTATATTTGCACGAAGGGTCATTCCGTGCCATTATTAATTATATTTGCACGAAGGGTCATTCCATGCCATTATTGATTATATTTGCATGAAGGGTCATTCCGTGCCATCATGAATTATATTTGCACGAAGGGTCATTCCGTGCCATTGTTAATTATATTTGCACGAAGGGTCATTCCGTACCATTGTTAATTATATTTGCACGAAGGGTCATTCTGTGCCATTGTTGATTATATTTGCACGAAGGGTCATTCCATGCCATTGTTGTGAGAGTTATGTGAGGAAAAGCACGAAGGGTGATGCCGTGCATTTTATTTAATTGCCTTGGGTGAGGATGAGAGTAAAATCACGAAAGTTGATGCCGTGCAACTGTTGGATTTCTTGTTTTTGTTAATTATTGTTGGGCCTTATTTCTTGTTTAAGTTGATGACTTTTATATTCAGATTGTACTCCCCCGTAGCATGCTTCCCCCCTCCCTTTTAACTGTTTAGTTTTGGTATTCTTTCCTTTTATTGCACATATATGTATTGAACTGCACAGGTTGATTTGGTAGTCCCGTCTAGCCTCGTCACTACTTCGTCGGGGTTAGGCCAAGCACTTACCAGCACATGGGGTCAGTTGTGCTGATGTTACACTTCTGTGCTTTTTGCACAGATCTCGGTACCGGAGCAGCTTTTGGACCACGGCAGTAGCACGTTGAGTGGAAGCTGACTTCAGTCCACGGACTACGAGGTAGCCTAGCTGGCGTTCGCAGGCCGGAGTCCCTTTTCATATTTTCTATTTGTTTTTATTGTACCGAGACAGACACGATGTATTTTTCTATTCAGACTTGTTTGTAGCATTCATTAGCAGTCCGTGAGATAGCGACTCCACTCTTGGGTAGTGAAATGTTAAGATTCCGCATTTTTGGTTTCTAATTATTTATGCTATGAAAGACTTTCGCTTTTATTTAAAGGTTTACTATTGTTATTACTGTTGTGTTGTTATCCAAAAAGGTTTTAATGCTTGGCTTGCCTAGCTCCGACAGTAGGCGCCATCACGACTCCCGATGGTGGGAAATCCGGGTCGTGAATCCCTTTTCATATTTTCTGTTTGTTTTCATTGTACCGAGACAGACACGATGTATTTTTCTATTCAGACTTGTTTGTAGCATTCATTAGCAGTCCGTGAGATAGTGACTCCAGTCTTGGGTAGTGAAATATTAAGCTTCCACATTTTTGGTTTCCAGTTATTTATGCTATGAAAGACTTTCGCTTTTATTTAAAGGTTTACTATTGTTATTGCTGTTGTGTTGTTATCCGAAAAGGTTTTAATACTTGGCTTGCCTAGCTCCGACAATAGACGCCATCATGACTCCCGATGGTGGGTAATCCGGGTCGTGACAGTCTCCTTGGGGTAAATTTAAATGACCAAGATTAGGAAGTGCGTCTCCTAGGGGTGAATTTAAATGACCAAGACTAGGAAGTGCGTCTCCTTGACACTACAACAAAAAGGGGCTTTAGCAGCAATAAAAAAGTTCATTAGCGGCAATAACAATTGCCGCTATACCATTTACCGGCCATTGATGTTCAGCCGCTGATATTGGGGTCGGCAAAGCCTTTAGTAGCGTTTCTCACAAAAGTTGGTAAAGTTCTGACTTATTGCCGCTAAATATGATTTGCTTTAACGGCAATTGTTTGCGATAATTATAATGGCTACTAAATCTATTCTAAAAACAACTACTAATTCTCTTTTTATGTCCATTTTATAGTCGCTAAATTCAAAATATTTGTTGCTATAGGTCCATAGATTTAGCGATAATTATTTTGTGGCAATTAAAATGGCTATAATATTCCTTTTGAAAACGAATTAGTACGCCCTTTTTGCATCCACTTTGATGTCTAGTAAATTCAATCAAATTGCCGCTAAAAATTATTTTTAACAGCAATTAAAATGGCTACAATATCCCCGTGGAAACATCATAATTTGCCCTTTTATCGTCTATTTTTGTAACTATTATATTCTGTTAAATTATCACTAAGTCACAAGCTATAACGACAATAGTTTAGCCACCATTGATAATAGCTACTACATTAATTTAAAAAATGATCCAAACAATAAAACATAATAATATTGATTAATAAAAACGTAATGTATCTCATTAAATCTTAAAAAATAAAAGAAAGTACTAATCCAAAATAATAGTATCACAGTAACTTAAAAAATAAACTTATATTGTTTGAAGCAAATAGCTATTGTCATTATATAACTAATCCTAACAAATAGTAGTCTTCAAATAATTTCTGCAATGCTTCATCATTTAGAAATCTTCCATCGGCTAAATTATCAATCATCAGACTGTATGACCTGAAATTATAAAATAACTATGTCAATAGATGAAATATAATAGTCTTCAACTGCGATGTTTATCGAGCAAACATTGCCCAAGATAAAGTTCTTTTACTGTAGAATGACAGTTCTATTTTTCTATAGAATAAGACATAACAAATCCGACCAAAATAAATCAAACTGCAATAGTGTAGATAAAAAGTAAATGAGAGGAATTTTCAAGATATCAAGCAAATCAGAAAAAGATTTAAGCTTTCAAAAGTGTGCAAGATCTCGAGGGCAATAAGGGTGAAAACCACTCCGAATGTTTCTCATGTATTGCAGAAATGCATGTCAAGGTAGAGAAGAACCTTATCCAGGCACCTAGCCAGTACTTCTGTCCAATCCTTCAGGTGATAATTCAAATTCCTAAGATGACCTGCTAATTTGTAAAGCCCTTTTCTCTACTAACATGCATCTCATTCTGCTTCCTTGTCTATTATCACGCGACATCTTTGCAGGAAGTAATGGAAAACCCACATATAGCAGCTGATCGCTTTACATATGAGCATAGAGCAGTGAAGGCATGGGTTGACAAACATAACGTGTCACATGTGATGAACAGAGACTGCCGTATAAGATGCTTACCCCAATCCACACATTACGCCTTTCCATACAAGATTGGAAGTCACGTTTGTTATGTATGCATATATCAAGCCAATAATAGTTCCGGAGAATAATAAAAGGGAAGGAGTGAAAGGAAAAGAACTTGGACATATATTATATTCTGTTGGAGAGGTTTCTTGAGAATAACAGCTGGTTCTAGTGCTTATACATGCCCTGTTGATGCTATTGTAGTTAGGGGTTCTCAGGTTTTAAAGAATGTAACAGTACCTGTGGTTGATCGAAATTTAACTAGGACTTCGATAACTATAGATGCTGAGCAATACGCTAATGCAGCTGGACAACTGATCACTAAGGAACATGAACAATCTAAGATCCAACTATCAACATATGGGAAAGAGAAAAGATGGTACTCTCAACATATGCAGCTAGACAGCAGGTACTTGATGCTCTGACTACTAATGGGAATCGAGCTCAATCATCTACTAAATAAGCTGCTGATTTGAAGGATCCCAAGGCAACAGATGGCACAAAGGTTTTGGAATTTCCTACTGAGATTATTGTTCAAAAACAGTTGGTGCATGTACATGATCAACCAGCTGATGTACCTGCTGAATTGTTTGAAAAAACAGCAGGCTCTAAAACTACATCTTTAAATAGAGTTTCTCAGGTTTGCAATGGGGAAAAGCAGGTTGAAGTTATATTCGGATAGTCGGGATGCCTCTACTAGCCTAGTGAGCCTATCGACTGACCAGGCCTAATGAACTTAACTTGGTCGGTTGGCCACCTACCTAAAAACCACATGCTGCCAGGTGCAATTGCTCTAAGGTCTTTATCTTACTACCCTCATCAATTTACTCTATAAGAAATTTGAATGATTTCTTTATTCTTTTTCTGTGGTGAACATTTTAATTCATTTTTTTGTAGAGATGTCCATGGTTTATCTTCAAGGAAAGACAAGATAATCGCAATGGTCATGATTGTTCAAGCTGTTGCGACAAGCTTTATTGCTATTGCTGCCAACATCTACAATCTGATTGGAAATAGTTCATAATGACCTAAAAGTCATATTTTAATCAGAGGTACCTCCAGATGATGTACACAAAACATTGGCTAATGATAATCAGGGTGCACCATAAACAAACAACTATTCAAACTCCAACATATTAAAATATTGTATCGTAATTCCATCAAATGATTTTCTTGCCATTTTATTTTGATTGTCATAATTCAAAATAATATCTAAGAGGTAGCCAGTCATAGCACATTATGGGAGGTGTGAAAAATAATATCTCAATAGAGACTAAAGTTTTAGTCTCTTTGATATCATAAATTTGGATTTAAACAACTCCATAACCTTCACTTTGGTCCCAAGTTTTCAGTTTTTAAGAGACAATACGACCTTAATCTAAGTCACTATGTTCTAAGCTGTTACCTCAATCTTAGGTTTGCATCATTGTCATCCGAGAAGTATACTAAGGCAATTAGAGTTGAATTTTGTTTTTTCTCATATTATTCACTTTTAGTTATGTCTCACGTAATCAAAATATTAGGCAATTTTTTGTGACATAAGGTTCATGATTCTAGTGACTAGCTACATTGTTACATATAATTTCAAATAATAGTATCAGAAAAGGCAATTAAAGTTCTCATAATCCCAATTCTAAAAAGATAATCAAAATTCAGAAAATAAAAAGAAGAAATCTTACGATTGTCCTTGCAGACTCAACATCCAGTGGCCTACCATCCTTACGTTGTTTGTGAGTTAATATGAAAATGCGTGCTCGTGTAAGCTTTATCTCATTTTTAGCCTAATATAATATAATAATGTCAAATATGCATAACAAAGAGAGTTTTTGAAAATTAAATTTTAAAATATACACAAGAATATCTTCTCATCCATCAAGGCGGCAATACTTTTTGACCCTCCTGTGTGAGGCATCTTTTGATTTGATATGTTATTTCTATTTGTTTGTGTACGCTTCTGTCATTACAACATAAAAGTAATATATAATAATTTATACATAAAAACTAACAAAAACAATCACACAATAAAAACTAAATGTGTATTATTTCCTAATATTTAGAACTTGATTTAAACCATCATAATCTATTTACCGGATCATAGCCAGTAGTAAATTTCATACTTATATACCTCCAATCAGAGATCTTGCAATTTCACGTTCTGCTGCCAGTTGAAGTGGGATTTGAAACTTAAAAGTTAGATCTTCAAAGACTCCTCGTTTGACAACTGGGGTGGAGTTTGTCTGTATGCCATAACTGATTATGCTAGCATTCAACAAAGTGTAGAGCTCCAGGATAACGCAAAGGTTTCTTTAAAAGCCATTAATCCACTTCATCTCGTGTTCTAAATGACAGAACCTGCAGAAAAGTAGGCATAGTATGATAAGTCAATGTTCCAACAAAGACATTGATTTGAAATACTAAATTAAAGAATGAACCAAATAAAAGGAACCATTCATGATATAAAGTGGTAAACAAGACATTCGCACACTCAAAGAAGGACAGCAAGATCTATCTTTATGGAGTTAAAATGGTGATTGGCACACTCGAAAGAGGACAGGAAGATCTATCTTTTGTGGAGTAAAAAATGGTGCAACATTTTAGGATTTATCAATGCAATTCTTAAACTAGATTTTATACTTGTTGTTAATATGTTGAAAGGAGTGGCACCACCTCCATGACGATAGAGAAAGTTGATAGCGAACACTAGACTGATTCTTGGGTAAGGAAACATAAAAGGGTTCATTTTAGGGAGGCAAACTGTGAGGCGGATGATTTGGCAAAATGGTTGACTATGTTACCAGATTCGACCATATTTTTCGAGATAGAAGATCTGCCAATACAAGTTAGCAACCGTTCAAGTTGGACAAGATACAGATGGGTAACCATCCTGTTTTCACATCTAGTTCCAATAGATCCTTCTCCAAAATAAAGTAATTAACAAGCTGCAATAACGTGTGAAAGTGGACAGAAGACAAAAATTACATCTGGAGGTTGTCAAAATTACTGTCACTCAATCAAAATTTTCACATAATCCACTAATAGAGATAGATACTTGAGCTCGAAGACAATTTACATTAACATAAAAGATGATAATAAGGCAACAATTATTTTTGACAAGGATAATCCAAACGAAAAACAGTTTGTACAGTAATGATTCATGACCTCTGATCACATTTCTTAAGTGTAAATAATTCAAAGCAAACCAACAGTCAAAATTATGGAGCAAAGCAGAGTGTTAACAACTAAATGGTTTACCAGGTAATATTTATTTCAAATTGAAGGATTTAGACCCAACCAGTTATCTTTGGTCAATACATTAATTTAACAGTAACTTTTCATCAATTTTTGTGACAAAATCAGTATAAGATCACAACAAAATGCAGCTAAAATTGAGACTATACTCTCACCAAAACAAACTAAAAATATTTCCACAAGATTATGATAACACAAGTTTATGTTCTATGACTTCACAATAACTTCCAGAAACAAATGCAAAGAAAAAAACCCCAATTTTCTTAGAGAAAAAGGAAGGGTTTTTTCCAAGGGAATTTCAAAAAGAGGAAAAACTCTGAATCTAATAAGATTAAGAATTCCAAATTCACAAATTCAAGGCAAAATTCCTAACTATAGCCAATACCCCACATGAACAAAACTCATAAACATATCAAAACGATACAAATATTCCAATCTTCCCAAATAACTCCAAAGCCAAAAAATATTTTTACAAAATTTAGTTATTTTGCGCATAAATTGGTCCAGATACCATGATCATTAAAAAAATTCAAAGAAAAAAATCAAAAAAAAAAAAATACATATACTTTGAGCTGAACTTTAAATGGGTATGGCTGATGAATGTATTGAAATTGAATATGAAGAAGGAATAAGAAGGTATCAAAGGTGGCCTTTTGTTTTATTTGGTCAAAAACAATTATGGTGACTTCCAATTTTGAATCATCCAATTGAACCCTAAAGATAGAAATAAAAATATAAAGAAAGACAACTCACCAGCAATTGTTATGGTGGCCAATAATTTTGGTTGTAGAGAGCCACCAAATTGAGAAGATACTTTCTGTGATTTAGAGCGTAGCTTTTTTTTCTCTTGTTTACGGTCTTTAGGGTACATAAAGTATTAAAATTTAGGTGCGAGGGAAAAGAAAAAATTGGAGGGAATATGAAAAGTAAAAATAATTATTTTAGCAGATTTTCCTTTTGAATGGATGCTAATACATACTAATTAGTAGCCAATATTTATTAGCCAGTAATATTTGCCATCCGTAAATAAATTAGCGGCAATTATCTTATTTCCGCTAAATAATTGCCGCTAAAGACTTTTTTTGTTGTAGTGATAGGTGAAAACTTCAGTGAATAAAACTAGGAAGTGCGTCTCCTATGAACTCTCAATTTAGGAAGTGCGTATCCTAAAAGAATAACTTGAAAACCCTTTATTAGGAAGTGTGTCTCCTACAGGTAAAACTTCAATGAACCAGACTAGGAAGTGTGTCTCCTAGGGCCGAACTTAAATGACTCAAACTAGGAAGTGCATCTCCTATGGTGAAATCTCAATTTAGGAAGTGCGTCTCCTACAGGTGTATCCTAAAAGACCCAGACTAAGAAGTGCGTCTCCTAGGGGTGAAACTTCAATTACTCAAACTAGGAAGTGCGTTCTTATGGGTGAAACTTCAATGACTCAAACTAGGAAGTGCGTCTCCTATGAATGAACTCTCAATTTAGGAAGTGCGTCTCCTATGAATGAACTCTCAATTTAGGAAGTGCGTCTCCTATGGGTGAAAATCAACTTAGGAAGTGCGTCTCCTATGAATGAACTATCAATTTAGGAAGTGTGTCTCCTACAAGTGTAACTTCAATGACTCAAACTAGGAAGTGCGTCTCCTATGAATGAACTATCAATTTAGGAAGTGCGTCTCATATGGATGAAAATCAACTTAGGAAGTGCGTCTCCTAGGGGTGAAACTTCAATGGCTCAAACTAGAAAGTGCGTCTCCTATGAATGAACTATCAATTTAGGAAGTGCGTCTCCTACAGGTGTAACTTCAATGACTCAAACTAGGAAGTGTGTCTCCTATGAATGAACTATCAATTTAGGAATCGCGTCTCCTACAGGTGTAAATCAACTTAGGAAGTGCGTCTCCTATGGGTAAAATCTCAATGACTCAAACTAGGAAGTGTGTCTCATATAGGTAAAATCTCAATGACTCAAACTAGGAAGTGCGTCTCCTATGGGTAAAATCTTAATGACTCAAACTAGGAAGTACATCTCCTATGAGTAAAATTTCAATTTAGGAAGTGCGTCTCCTACCACAAAACATAACTTGAAAAACTTAGACTAGGAAGTGCGCCTCCTAGGGGTAAAACCTCAGTGACTCAAACTCATATGATCTGAACTAGGAAGTTCGTCTCCTAAGGGTAAAATTTCAGTTTAGGAAGTGCGTCTCCTACAACAAAATATAACTTGAAAACCCAGACTAGGGAGTGTTTCTCGTAGGGGTGATGTGTGATCTTCTAAATAGCCTTTGAGTAAGCAGAATTGGCGCATTACACCTGAAAATTTCCAGCTTCCAAGCTTTGATATGAACATAGCTTTCATCCTTGTTTCAGACAAAGAAAACTTGTGAGTTTAAACATGGTGGTAGTTTTGTGGCCTTGACTTTGAGGGCGATTGCTCCTTCACTTCCCATGATCACTGATTTTCACTCGAAGACCTTGCTTGTTTATTAGCTAACCACTTTTCTTTGCCAGCTTTATCACTGAAAAATACCTCTTCTTCATTCAAACCCAATACCATATATCTGCTGCATTGCTCATGAACCGACATCTACCACACCTTTATGTTTCACATGATCCCCAAAGTATATTGATTATTACTAACTTTAGCGCGCACGTTGTTCTTTCCGGATTTAAATCACTGGCCCTAGCCTTGAGGTCTATTGCTTCCATTGCTTGCCATGATAACTTTGATTTCCACTTGAAGACCTTGCTTGTTTATAGACTAAACACTTGCTCTATCGTCCTTTTCACAAAAAATACCCCTTCTTCGTTCAAACCCAATTCTATCTTTTGCACTGTTCATGAATTGATATATACCAAACTTTGTATTTCGGATGAATCCCAAAGCATGTTGATTGTTACCAAATCAGTGCGCACATTGTTCTTTCCTGACTTATGCCACTTTGATGTGCCAGCCAGATCCCGTTTTGTGCAATTGAAAAGCTGGTGGCAAATTTTGAAGTCATTTCTCACTTGTTCTGACCAAACAGACTCAGGAAAAGGAAGTAAGACAAAAGGAATAGAGTAAAGGACAATGGAAAGGGTTGATTCCTAACAAGAAACTACAAAGTAGAAACCTATCAGATGTGGATAACAACTCTAATGACCATGACATGCACATATGGCCTATTCTGTCAAGCAAGTCCGATGTTCAACTCTTGTTGTACTTCTCCACCGTGAAACTGGGCTTCAATGCTCCGATTATCCAATATGATTCCTGATCCTTATTCGACTTATAGTGCCTGAAGGGTTTTCACTATCAAACCACTCTCATTTCATTCTTTCTCTCAACTCACCATCGCCTTATGGTGTCTGTGAAGGTTTTCACCAATAAGACTCTCTCATTTTATTCTTCTCTTTGTTCAGAACGGAGTGTTGCCCCTGATATGAATCACCTCTAGTTGCCCGACTTGGCATCTCTCGAAGGCTGGTCGGAAGGTCTTTCTTTTGACCGTAATGTGCGCTTTTGGATAGGGTTAGAAAGAAAGAGCATCAAAAGGCTCAAAACAATTCAAATGGGTTCAAAGTTACAACTTTCGGGATCAAATCTCTTGCACAACCACAACTTCTACCCCAATTTCTTTTCTTGGGGACTTTTGGATCTTTACTTTGATGAGATCGAACCGTGAGGCTGCCTACGTATCCTTAAAAGGAATCAGGTCGAACGTAGTTCATGTCATAGAAATTACTTTGTTGTTGTGATATTTCCTTTCTTTTTCTACCATTTTCTCTTCTTTTCTTTTCTTTCTTCCTTTTGTCTTTTCTCTTTTTCTTTTATCTCTTTTTTTTTTGTTTTTTTATTCTTTCTATTTTTTTTCCTTCTCTTTTCATTCTTTTCTTTCTCTTTTCCTTTACTTATTTTTAGCGCTTGCGTTTCTGAACTTTGCTTACTGATTCCAAAAGAGAGGGATGAAAGAAAACAAATAAGGCTCAAAGGGGTAACGAAGGATAAAGTGTTTAGATAGCAAAACAAAATGCCTTCGTCATTCCAATCTCCAAAACATGCTAAGTACAAACAACACAATTAAACAAACAAAGGAAAACATTTGTAACATCTTTTGATTGTACCAGACTTGGTAACCATATCCACGCAATCGCCTTCTACATCTGTTGAGTACAAAACACCATTGGAAACCACTCTCACTCTCCTTACTACGAACGACCCCTGACAATTTGACAAACTTGCCTTTAAGGTTTCTTTATGTTCTATCTGCCCCAGTTTCACATGGTTCGGGCTTCAAATGATCTTAAAGTGCCTTAACTTATTTCCCTCGAATGTCCCTGCATCTTCAAAATTATTTCAATGCTTCATGACTAAAATGACTTTTAAAACCAGGCTGAGAATTACGCGTGCATATCATGTCACTAGAGTCAACAGGAAAAGGACAATAAAAGGAAAAGAGAACTAAACAAAAATGACTAGAAATGGCAGAAAACAGAGAATTGCATTAGACAGACAGTGAAAGGGTTTAAACAACAGAACAAGCTACATAAACTGGGGTACAACCCTAAAACAAACCTAGATAACACTAAATGAGATACTACGACTACAGGAACTAGACAAAATAAAAGGATAGAAGGGTTTGAGTCGCAAGACAATATCTGGATTACAACCCTGAAATAACCCGGACAACAGAAATGACAACAAAATAAACCACCAAAACTCCACTCCGGCTAACCAAGATATGGATCATCTTTCCAATTACCAAGCATGGCATCTTAGCCACTAAATTCTGCATCAACAGTACTAGGACCTTCACAAGTCTTCATCACATTTTTCTTAGCAAACTGCTTTTGGGTTCCTTTTGCCGGCTCGTTCTTAAGATCAACCTCTGATAGCACTGAAATTTTGGTAGCTCTTGGACCTCCGAGGCTCCCAGAAGAATTCTTACATTCCTTTTCAAAATAAATCATGCGCACCATATGCGTCTCATTATGCACAAGTGATGGACTTTGGCTAGTGTTTGCTACATTCGGATTTTGCATGACAATGTTGCCTGCATCATGCCCCGGGGCATCTGAGAAAATGCGCACCTTTGAGAAAAATCAAACTTCTTTGATAGAGGGTTTGGCATTTTTATCTGAATCGGCTTCAACATGTCCAACTGCTTTAACCTTTTGGAACAAACTAGCATATGATTCTCCAATAAGGGTGAAAGCCTTTTCTTTTTTCGGTAGCCTCTCGTTCTTAAACTCTTGATTGGGACAGAAACCTTATCCAGGAGGGTTTCGGTAAGCTTGTGGGGGTGGGTAAGACATTTGTGGATGTGGTGCCGGCCATTGCGGGCCTTGTGGATGTGGAGTATATGGTGGTGCTTTGTGCATGGGGTATCGGGAAAGTGATGTACGGTTTTGGGGGTTATGTGGAGAGAAGTAGCAGTGAGGAGGATGACAAGGATATCTGCGGGGTTGATATTAAGGCTGAAAGCATTTAGCAAGAATGCCCACTGGATCCTGTCGTTGGCGGGGCTCAGCAACATCTTTTCTATCAATGGAAGGACTATCCCGAGCAATTTGTTCGTTCCATCTGAGCCAAAAGTCCCTAAAACTTTCCTTGGGTTTCTTTTCCATCTGAGATAGGGAGGAACGTTTTGGGACAATATCATTATTGTACTAAAAATATCGCACAACATCTTGAGCCATGTCACCCAATGTAAGCCACTTACCGACATCTTGATGATTATGCCATTCCAAAGCTGCCCCAGTCAAGCTCTTACTGAAACATGCCATCAAAAAGTCATCTTTCTCTCCAACACTTCTCATTTCACTGTAATAGACCCTCAGGTGAGCTACCGGATCTCCACACCCATCATACAAGTGAAATTTTGGCACTTTGAACCCCCCGGACAGGCGAACGTTAGGGGACACATACAATCTTTGAAAGCCATGCTACCCTGGTCTCTCATCCCTTGCATGTCCTTTAAGGATTGTTCTATGCCTTTCAGCTTCATGGATATCTCATATTGCCTTGCTTTTCCTGTAACCTTTTAATTTCAGCATGAAGCTCATCCCGAGGGCTCTGCTTGTATGAGTCAGGAACCTTGTGGGCAACCTTTGAGGGGCAAAACTGGGCATCATGAGCTTTGAATGGGTATTCATTGTTGGGGATAATGGACATGACAAGAGGACAATTTTGGGGAGAGGTAATTGGAGGGTTGTGAGCACGTGATTTTTTGCCCTAAGCAAATTGTTCCAAAATATAGGCAAAAATGATTTTTGAATTTGTGTGGCAATTTGTTGATAATTGTTTGTTTAATAATAACTCATGAAATAAGTAGAAATACTAGGACTTTTTCTAATTTTTGAAAGGAAAACAAAACAAAGAAAATCAAATATCATCTATTTGTATTAATTAGAAAATACCAAAAAACAGAAATTAATTACTCTTTAATTTTAGAAAAAAAATCAGAAAACTAAAAGAAAATACAAGGAAGGTACAAGGAAAATAAATAAAAGATAAATTAAATAAAAATATAGAAAAGAAAAGAATACAAAATACGAAAATACAAAATCCAAGATACAAATACAATATACAAGACTTAGGCTAAATACAATAATTAGCCCAAGAGATATAATACACTGATCAAGCCCAAAATATAACCAGCCCGGTCTGTCTGACCATAAACCAAACGACACCGTCCAGGGCAATTGAATCTGGACCGTTGGAAATTTGATCAAACGGTCCAAGAGTGACGGTTGCCTAAAAAATAAAACGACGTCGTTCATCTAAACAATCAGGGCAGTTCATTTGGTTCATCTAACGGATTAAATTCAAGGCTTCATTTAACCACACGATGTCATATGATGTGAAGTGAATCCTGGCCATTCATTTGATCTAATCCAACGGTTGGTGCATACATATTCACATTAAATATGACAAAAGAGGCGTGTATATTCATTATACACTTTTCATCTCTAATATCAAAACCTAGCCGCCCTAAAATTCTCTCAAATGCCCGCCGGAAACCTACCGGTGGGAAATATTACCTGCTCCGATCAAACCACCACGAACACCCCTGAACCACCATGAACTCCTCTTTCACCCTATCAATCTATTTTCCTTCAAATCAGACTCAAACTCGTCGAATATTAAAAAAACAAGTCGCCTGAACCCTAGCCGGCGACCACACTTTTGAACCAGTGTTCCTCCTTAACACCATACAACCATCTCCTCGTCCTCTTCAACCCCCACTAGATAGTTTTCTTCAAATCAAGCCCGAACTACTCGAATATTAAAAATATCTCGCCGGAAACTCCACTCTGGCGAACACTCCTAATCCCAAAAACCACCCTAATAGA
>MU692345.1:5511-32159 GCA_026770625.1 Nicotiana glauca
AATTCCAAACGGACATTGATAATACCGATATGCACTTCAAACCAAACTTATGAAATTTCTTCTAAAATGCTAACTTCCACAATAGATGCCAAAACGCTCCCGGGTTATCCAAAACCCGATCCGGGCATACGCCCAAGTCCGAAATCATTATACGAACTTGCTGGAACCTTCGGATCCCAATTCCGAGGTTGTTTACTCAAAAATCCAATCATGGTTCATTCTTTCAGAATTCTCTTCCCAAATCAACTCTGGACTTCACGAAATTGAGTTCCGACCACGCGAACAAGTCATAATACCTGAAATGAAGCTGTTCATGGCCTTCGACTGTTGAACGGAGTGCTAGTACTCAAAACGACCGTTCGGGTCGTTACAGAGGCACTTAAATCCACCATTGCTGCTAACATTAAACCTTTCCAAAGGTCATCTTTATCGATCTGTCAATATTAGAAATTCCGATTCGATCTTAAACCACTGCACCATGCGATATCTGACAGTCGTAACTCCAATACTAGTTCACAATATCCTGTCATAAAGGCGAATTGTAGCAGATTATAACATCAACAAACTTAGTACGTCCAATTAGGACGACAATACCCCAATGTAGAGGAGAACTCCACCACATTTGCAATACCACGTTTCATTACTTCCACCAGTCCACTTCTGACCATCCTCAGTTCGTTTGAATTTCCCCTACCGGGAATGAAGTACTGAATCCCTTGATTACACACTGAGTAACTTCCCTTCAATTCATTCACTGCCCCGACACGTGGGCAAACACCCTACCATTACGACAACACTACGGAATAATCGCTCATAAGCATTATGGAAACATGTGCCTAGCCTCAAGGCTCTTAGAAGTTCCGCTACTGAGCTGAAATAATGGAATATCCTTCCATAAGGCGACCATAATAGTCAAATCAACTATACCAGGAAAAATCATCCCGCACCACATTTGTAGTGCCATTTCAATTCTTCAAGTTCTCGATTTCTAACAAGCGCTCGCGTCGCGTAATATTGAGTGGGAAGGAATCAAAGGCATAAGCCTCAAAGGAATTGAACCGCACGATAAGGAAATCAAGAAGGGAAGTACTCCTAACAGCACTGTAGCCTCCCGAGGATAAGTACAGACATCTCTGCACCGATCCGCGAGACTCTACTAGACTTGCTCATGACTCGTGAGACCTACAGGAACCTAGTGCTCTGATACCATGTTGTCACGACCCAAAATCCACTGAGGGTCGTGGTTAGGGGTGTCAATGGATATTTAAAAACCGGCTAAATCGACCGAACAGTACCGGACCGAACCAATTTTTAGGTTTCTTTTAATAAAACCGTAGGTTTTTTATCTAAATTTACAACCGTACCGATAATTAGGGTAGGTTTTTTATTTTATGAAAATAAACTGAATAAATACCGAACCGTACCGAATAAATTTACAATGTGAAAAATATATTTATATGTTAAGTTTAAAAATAATAAAGCGTTAAATTTTTTCTTGGGCCTTGGAATTATGATATAGTTACAAGTCAACAGGTAATTAAACTCAAAATCTTAATTCCCAAACCTATTATGCTACTTCTATTGAAACTAAAATATTTCCACCATTTTCACTAACAAGACACAAGGTATTTCCTTCCGTATGAACAAGGTATATCTTTTTGAAATGTTTAATATTCTGCAGACTTTATTTTTGAATCTCAACTTGGTTAACATTTTTCCACTCTTGTGATTTATATTTTCTTTGTGTTTGCTTAGTTTCGTTTCTGCTGGTATAGAATATTTTATGACTCTATACTCTAGACATGTTTCATATTTTCTTAATTCATTACCTTTTAAACTATAAAAATATCTAGAGTGTTTTGCCAAATCATATAAATTACGTATGTTATTCTAATCCATTTCTAATAATGACTTATACATGATATTTAAAAAATTACTGAAAATTTACCGAACCGTACCGATACCGAAGAGAAACCGACATGATTGGGACGGTTTTAAAAAGTCTAATTTTGGTTAGACATAATAGAATAACCGAAAAATTGGTACGGTACAATATTTATAAAATAACCGGCCGAACCGAACCATTGACACCCCTAGTCGTGGTGGCGCCGGACACTGCCGTCAGGCCAGCCAACTCAAATACTTAATTAAATCTCATTTTAACACTTTTGAAAAATATTTCTTTTATACGTTTTAAACAAGAATCAGCGTATTCTTCCGAATAAGTAAATAAAATATTTAAACAACTTTTAAGATTTTCAAATAATCCAAATACATCCCCTGAACCCGGTGTCACAAGTACATGAGCAATTACTGATGAGAGAAATAAAATACGATATCCGTCCGGAATACAATGGACGGAAAGTAAATACAATACACTGGAAGGGACTACCCTAGCTGCGGTCGCCTCGAATGATGTAGCTCACCTAGTCCCAGAAACGTCCGTGCTGCTATGCCCCGTAGGCTACTAGAGGTATATATACCTGTGCAACAAAAATGCACAGAAGTGTAGTATGAGTACTAAATTAGCGTGTACTCGGTGAGTGTCCCGCCTAATCCCGAAGGGGTAGAGACGAGATGGTCAACTTGACACTCTCTAATAGTCCAATGATTATTTATCCTTAATATACATATAAACAGTGGATTTATTTTATAAACATGATTTTAATCGAGATAGAGTAAACAAGTAAACACATAATTCTTTCATAGGAAATTTTCCAAGATTTCTTTTTCATTATTAACAAAATGATCTCGAGCCAGAGTGAGGCATGTAACAACTTATATAAGTTCAAGGCAGCAATACAAGCATGCGCAAATTATACCGAGGCGATGGCCCGATCCAACAGAAATAAATGTGCACTTGCCAAGGGTCGACGACGCGCCTATAGATGCATCTATCAATCTGCCGAGGCGTTCGGCCCATTCCAAAATAAACACACACAGACAGACAATCAGTCAAGAAGCAATTATCCAAGAAAGGTCAATTCTCTTTAATAATTTAAGAAAACAAGCTTAATTCCTTTTTAGAAATCCATTTATTAATTGAATGTGATTTACAAAGATCAAATGTCAATAGGGTTACAGATATTCCAAGTATAGCATGCTGATGGGTCCTAACTACCCGGACAATAGCATAATAGTAGCTATGCACGGACTCTCATCACCTCGTGCAAACGTAGCCCCCACTAATAGGAGCACATAATCAATCACTTCACCTATGGGGTAAATTCCCCCTCACAAGATTAGAAAGGAGACTCACCTCGCTCCGAAGATCCACAACCGGCATTCTACATTCTTCTGGAGACTTTCACCAACGCACAATGCTCCAAAACTAGCCAACGATCATATAAATCCATTAATATATGCTCAATTATACTTTACAACCCAATTTATAACCATTCCTAACCCCGAACGAAAAGTTGACAAAAATATCCTCGGGCCCACGTGCCCGGATTCCGAAATTTCTCAAAGATAAAGTTTACCCATGAACTTATGAACTCAAATATATAATTTTCTCTTAATTCTATACTCGAAATCGTGGCTAAAATTCAAGATTATAATTTTCAAGGTTTTCAACCAAAACCTCAATATTTACTCTAATTTTCATGCCTAAAGCCATATATAATTGATATATTCAAGTCAAGAGTGGTGGAGATAACTTACCTTAATATAGATGATGAAATCCCTATTTGAAGCTCTCCAAAAATCGCCCCCAAGTCATGAAAAATGGGTGAAATGACCAAAACCCAAATTTAAAACAAGTCTCTGCCTTCAGTCGTTTCCGCTTCTGCGGATATCTTGCCGCTTCTGTGGCTCCCATCCACGTCCAGGCCTTCCGCTTATGTGTTTCTCCACATCGCAGGTGTGGTACCGCTTCTGCGGCTACTCGACCGCATCTGCGGTCCTCTCCATTTTGGTCCCAACCGCTTCTGTAGTTAAATTCTCGCCTCTGTGGGGCCGCTTCTGCGGTCCCAAATCTGCAGAAGCGGAAATACCAGAAGCAGCAGCTCCAGCTCTTCCTCAAACTCCAAATTCGATCCGTTAGCCACCCGGAATCCACCCGAGGCCTCCGAGCAACCCAACCAAACATACTAACCACTCCCAAAATACATTACGGACTTGCTCGAGGCCTTAAATCATAACAAACAATGCCAAAACCATGAATTACACCCTGATTCAAGCTTTATGAACTTTGAACTTTCCAACTTTAATTTCCGATGTTTAAACATATCAAATCACGTCCGATTGACTTCAAATTTTGCACACAAGCCACATTTGACATTGCGGACCCATTCCCACTTCCGGAATTGGATTCCGACCCCGATATCAAAAAGTCAACCTCCGGTCAAACTTCTTAAAAACCTTCAAATTTCTATCTTTAGCCAAATGGCTTCAAAATGACCTACGGACCTCCGAATTCACTCCCGATCGCGCTCCTAACTCCAGAATAACCATACGGAGTTATTCCCAGACTCGGAATCCCAAACGGACATCGATAATGCTGAAATGCACTCCAAGCCAAACTTAAGAAATTTCTTCCAAAATGCTAACTTCCACAATTGGCGCCAAAACGCTCCCGAGTTATCCAAAACCCAATCCGGGCATACGCCTGAGTCCGAAATCATCATACAAACCTGCTGGAACCTTTAGATCCTAATTTCGAGGTCGTTTACTGAAAGTTCCAATCCTAGTTCATTCTTTCAACTTTAAGCTACTCAAATGAGAATTTTCATTTAAATTTAACTCCGATCTTCCTGAATTCAAATTCCGACCATGCGAACAAGTCACAATACCTGATATGAAGCTGCTCATGGCCTCAGACTACTGAACGACGCGCTAGGGCTCGAAATGACCGATCGGGTCGTTACAAATATTTTCACTATTATTTTAAAATATATTTATTTATGTATAAATATTTATTTTTCTGAATTGGAAACATTAATATAACCTCATTATATATATATTACTATTTAATTATTTTTCCTACCATAACTGAATTATACACAAAATATAATTAAAGATACCTATAGTAATGTATATTGTTCACAATTAAGCTCAGATACAAAGCTTGTACTAAATAAAGAAATTATTGTTTCAACTTAAAATTAATGTGTAAGATACAAAATATAAATTTAATTAATTCTTTCTCAAAAAAGGATACCTACCATAATTGAATTATACACAAAATTGTAATAAAAGATACCTACATTAATGTATATTGCACCCACATATGGTCAGATACAAAGCTTGTACTAAATAAAGAATTATTATTTCAACTTAAAATTAATGTGTAAGATACAAAATAAAAATTTAATTGATTCTTTATCAAAAAAGGATACCTACCATAACTGAATTATACATAAAATTTTAATTAAAGATACCAACAGTAATGTATATTGTACCAAAATAAGGTCAGTTACAAAGCTTGATCAATTAATTAAAATTCGTCCCTACCATAATTTATTTTGTCCCTACCATAATTATAAAAAAAATGTTAACTAAATTATACTACTAATAGAGATTTGTATCATAATTGTTATAAATTAATAAAAGAAGAGGAAGAGTATTGCAGAGAAAAGTAGACGGAGAGAATTCTTATTGATCTGAGATGAATTACAATAGAATAGAACCCTCTATTTGTAGGGAGATGGTGACTTAGCCACCAAGTAATAAACCCTAGAATCTCTCTAAATATAGACATTCACCATAAATAGAACTCTATTTATAATACTCCCGCTTGAATGTCTATTCAACAGATAATGTGCCTCGTTAAAACCTTAACTAAAATAATACCCAATGGAAAAAAATTCTAGATAAGGAAAAAGAGTACACATATCTAACAACACGCCTTTTGGTTGCCTCGTTAAAAACCTTGCTTGGAAAATCCAGTGGGACAAAGCCTTGTAAGGAAAAAAGAGTACAACGCGTATTAACTCCCCTGATGAGAGCACCAATTCACATCTTTAAGCATTTGCATTCCAATCTTGTGCACCATCTTCATAATATCATTGGTAGAGATTTGATAAACAAATCGGCCATATTAACTTGAATGAATATATTGCACCTTGAAATCATCATTCTTGATAGAGATATAATGTCTTCATAAATATCATAGAATGGCTCTTCAATATCTCTATAGAGGTATTCTCGCTATCACATTATCATGCTTATAGTTACACCAAGATATATTTATGCATAATTGCATTGAGGATGTGGTACTTCAAGATCAAGATTGTATATGCTTCAAGCAATTTAAATCATTTGGGGATTGTCATATAAGTATAGTCAAATAAGATATTTAAATAGACTTTAGATGCATATCAAATTTTCATGTCATGCTAGACATATAAGATAAATAAAAGTGATTGCACACACTATTTATTTTATACTTTCAAGTGTTTGAACTGCAAGTCTAAAACAACATATCTTTCATATGAAACCAATTCTACTTGAATTGTTTCTCTAGATTTAAGATCCTCATCTATACTTAGCGCTACAATAGATGTCGTCGAGAAATATTTTATATCGGTTCCAACCTCCTTATTTTTCATAAAGATATAACATAGAGATCTCTTCATTCATATATTCAGGTACCTGAATCTCTCATGATATTTTATGAAGTGTTAAGTCATGTGATCTTCTAGATCACTTGCCTCCTTTATTATGATCATTTTGATCATTTGCTCATCTTCTTTATCAAGAAGTTTATTTGAAACCGATTGTCTGTACGCTTTAAGCTTACCATAGACTTTGTCCTTCTAGGACTTAATATGACCATTTGCAATGAGAATATAGTTACTTTCTTTGGGTCAACAAATGCGTCTAGAATGATTTGCAATAAATTGCACATGAATTATCCTTTTATGAGCTTCAAGTTCCTATTATCTTATTTGAGGATCTATACGAATAAATGATAATTCATTCCACATAACTTTTTCTCAACTGTTTGTCATGTCTCCCCCTCATGTTAGAAAAACTAACTTGTTTACTCAACTTTAAGAACTCATCTTTGTGATTTATGGTGTTAATCAAAATATACATCGCACATTAATAATAATAAGACAGAATTATTCGGTTCCTAACCCTGAACCACTTGTGAGGGGAGAAAATAATATACTTTCGTATATAACATATATGAATTTTATATATATATATATATATATATATATATATATATATATATATATATATAACTTTGTTCTCATAAGCAATAGTTTAGCTATTAAGTGGAGGCACTCAATAATTTATTTTGCTAAACCAACTGTGATGTAAACCAACTTATCAAGATGAACTTCTTGAATAGAAAAGCTGGAAATTTTGCTCGAATTTAAATTATTGAGCAAGTTACCTCGCAAACACCATGTTGCGGGCTAATAATAATCGCACATGTAACCATATCATAGATGCATCTTATGTGGTATACATGGCAGTTGAATGGGCCCATATTCACCTTTGATATTTCTAGCATTCATGGGATTCAATCCCAGTTTTAGTTGGTATATTAATTAATGGGAACAAGCCACATAAGAGAATTCGTAAAGAACTTTCTAGTTCTTTAATATTTACCTATGTGAATTCTCTTTTATTTTTGCACATCATACTTAAATTGATATGGGTAAACCAATTATGCCAACTGAATAAACTATCAATATTGATAAACTTCAGACTTACACCATGACGTGTGCAATTATCAATAAACTCCAAGTTTAATATGGGTTTTTATATCAATAAACTTCTCTTTATTGTGGCATTATTTTATTTGTGTAGTACAAATCGGAGAATAAAGCGGGTAGCTTTTCACGTATATATTACCCCGCTACAAGTTGTAGTAATAGAAGATATTAGATATTTCCTATATTTATAGTCTCAATTTAATCAATTGCTTTCGTGTATACTTTGGAAACTGAATAAGTTTCTTTGAGACTTACAACAACACAATACTTTATTGATAATCAATTTTATTCCTCTAAAATAATAATAATTGGCTCTTCTAGAGCTCTCAATTAATTTTGTACTACCATATATTCATCAACATAGTATGGTGAATATCTCTTTTAAAGAGAAAGTTATACCATTATAGTCATGATCTATGCAAGATCTGTTTCTTGCGTTATAGTTATTCTTTAATAATCACATTACCAAAATATTTTGGCGTACAGTAGGTACGTGACCTATGAACATTCATGTCATAATAATGGCATTATTTTCTTATATCATCTCTATAACAACCCGGCCGGTCGTTTTTGAAATTTATGCCCCGATCTCCTATTAACTATTTCCCCTAAGTTCATTTCCACTATTTTGGTTTGCCGGGACGTTCGGTGTTGAGTCTTGGAGAGTTTTGGGACACTTAGTCCCTCAATAAGAGCTTAAGTGTTGGAAAATGGTCTGTAGTTTGAACAGTGTGAAGACGGTCTCGGAATGGAAATTCGATGGTTTCTTTAGCTCCGTTTGGTGATTTTGAGGTTGGGAGCGTGTTCGGAATGAATTTTAGAAGTCCGCAGCTAATTTAGGCTTGAATTGGCGAAGTTAGTATTTTGACGATTTTTGGTTGGTAGGTGAGATTTTGATCCGAGGGTCGAAATGGAATTCCGAGAGTTGTTGTAGCTTCGTTAGGTGATTTGGGATGTGTGTGCAAAATTTCAGGTCATTCGGACGTGTTTTGGTTAGGGTTTTGATTGAAAGCGTGTTTTGATGGAATTTGAAGTTCTTAGGCTCAAATCATTGATTAATCCGAGTTTTCGGCGTTATGTTAGGTGGTTTAAGGATTTGCACAAGTCTGAATGATGATATGGGATATTTCTGTTGGTTTGGTTGAGGTCCCAGGGCCCTCCGGTGTGTTTCAGATGCTCAACGGAGCATTTTGGAGTTTTGAAAAGTTGCAGAAAATGCTTCAGCAGTTGCAGGTCCAAATCCTTCTTCGCGTTCACGACTTCACTCTTGCGTTCGCGTAGCTTTGACCTTCCCCTTCTTCGCGTTCGCGTCCTCCTCCACGCATTCGCGTAGAGTAATTCTGGAGGAGGACAATTTTCTTTCATTGCATTTGCGATTAATCCTCCGTGTTCGCGAAGCTTCACATATTCCTTAACCGCGTTCGCATCAAGGCTGTCGCGTTCGCATAGCCTTATTGGACTCTGAGGGCTGGGCTTGATTTTATTCAGCACGTTCGCATAGCCTCAGTCGCGTTCGTGTAGTTCACTGAACCCAGGCCTTTGCATTCGCGTCCCTTCCTTCGCGATCGCGAAGCGCATTTTTGGTCCCTTTATTTTTCCTTCTTCATGAACGCGAGCTTCCTTCCGTGTTCGCGATGCTTTACAGACCTAAACAGTACTTAACATTCAAAAACAAGGGTTTTGCCATTTTTATCAAAATACAAGTTTGAGAGCTCGAATTTGGGGGAAATTTCGAAGGTTTTTCGGAGGCAATCACTGGGTAACGATTCCCAACTCTCTTATGCTTAAAACCCAATAATCTAACCATGAATTCATCCTTAATTTCGGATTTTTGAATGAAATTTTGGGGAAAACTTCTTAGACCAAACTATTGGGTTTTGAGTGAGCATTTGACCTCCGATTTGGGAGATATTTATATGGTTAGACTCATGAGAGTACGAGGGTTCTGAAAATATAAAAATCATTTGATTCCGAGGCATTGGCCTGAGGGGCATTTTGATCATTTTTACCTATTTTCGCGCCTAACTTTAAATTTAATAGTGGAATCAGTTGTTTGCAATATTATTTACGATATGTAATTGAATTGAATAGATTTGGGCCATTTGGTGTCGGATACTCGTGGCAGAGGCATGGTTACTAGTTGATTATTGAGCCGGTTCGAGGTAAGTGGCTTGTCTAACCTTGTATGGGGAACCTTTTCCCTTAGCACATGATCTTTAAATATTTGAATGCCTCATATGTGAGGTGACGAGCGCGTATTTGAGCTAATTGTTGTAAACCTGTTTCAACTTGAAGTATTTAAATTGAGATTTCCTATTACTTGTTCAGTTTAGACTGTAAGTTTAAACATGTGCCAGCTTAGAGAAGCATGTTTAGCTGACTTGCTTGCTTAATTGTTTAACTGTATTATTTGTACTCTGTGAAGTATGTTAGGCTAGAAATTACTATTGCTTGTACTGATTTTAGCAATATTCTGAGATTATGAGTTGTTGTTGTGTGTTTAATTTGGGACTACGGGACGGCTTCCCAGGAGATCCCCCTGTATTTGATATATTCTGGATTGAGGGTGCGGGATACCAAGAGATCCCCGGCACATATATTTCTATATATTGGGATACCAATAGATCCCCGACTTACTTATTGAGGATACCAAGAGATCCTCGGTATACCAAGAGTTCCCCAGTGTATATGATGAGTATACCAAGAGATCCTCGGGATACCAAGAGTTCCCCAGTGTATATGATGAGGATACCAAGAGATCCTCGGGATACCAAGATATCCCCAGTGTATATGATGAGGATACCAAGAGATCCTCGGGATACCAAGAGATCCCCAGTGTATATGATGAGGATACCAAGAGATCCTCGGGATACCAAGAGATCCCCAGTGTATATGATGAGGATACCACGAGATCCTCGACATACCAAGAGATCCCCAGTGTATATGATAAGGATACCAAGAGATCCCCAGTGTATATGATGAGGATACCAAGAGATCCTTGGGATACCAAGAGATCCCTGGTGCATATGATGAAGATACCAAGAGATCATCGGGATACCAAGAGATCCCCGGTTATTATTCCTTGTTGAGAACAGTATTCCTTGTATTGTTACCTGTGCTTTCTATTACTGTTCTTCCTTATTTATCTGGTTTAGATTCTCGCTGTAGACTTTATTTAAACTGTTTCCGTTATCTTATTATTTATTATATTTTATCTCAGTAGGGCCTTGACCTTCCTCGTCACTACCCTACCGAGGTTAGGCTTGGCACTTACTGAGTACCGCTGTGGTGTACTCATGCCCTTCTGCGCATGTTTTTTTTTCATGTGCAGGTTATCCAGGTACCTCTACTCAAGCACACTATCCTTGAGGCGAGGAGTTATACGGAGACTTCGAGGTATATCTGTCGCGTCCGCAGACCAGGAGTTTTTATTCTGTTCCAGCTTTAGTATCTAGTTTATTCCTTTCTCTTAGTTGTTTAGATATTCTGGAGTTAGAGCAGTGTACTATGTTTCTATTAGCTTATGGTTCCCGTGAGTTTCCGGGTTTTGGGATTGAGTTATAGACTTCTACATTTCTTTTGGGTTCTATAGGCCGAGCGGCCTTATATGCAGTCATTATTTTATATATGTTTAGTTTTAATTAATCATTCTGCAAGTTATATTAAATTTCCACATTGTTAGGCTTACCTACTTGTAGGAGCTAGATGCCATCACGGCATGTTCATGGAGTGTTAACTGGGGTCGTGACAAGTTGGTATCAGAGCTCTATATTCATAGGAGTCACGGAACACAGGCCGGTTTATTAGAGTCTTGCTGATTGGTACGGAGACGTCTGTACTTATCTACGAGAGGCTATGTAACCGTTAGGAAAATTTCACTTCATTTCATTGCTCATCGTGCATCATTTATTCAGTTTAGAGCCTATATCATATGTTCTTTTTACATCCACTCGTGTATTGAAATTTGCGCACTCGGTATCAATTATGCGCCGACGGTTCGTAATGCTACAGAAGTATTATGAGGGAGCCAAGAATTTGCTCAACCATTGCTACTAGGGGTGTTCATGGTTCGATTTGGATCGGTTTTTCCCTAAAATAAAACCAAGCCAAATAAGACGGTTTTTCAAATATTAGAGCCAAACCAAACCAATTAAGTAGGTTTTTTCTCAATTCGCTTTATGTCGGGTTTTGTCGGTTTTTCGGTTTTTTCGGTTATTTGTCGGTTTTTTTCTTAAGTATACGACATACACTACCAAAAATATATTTCGGCGACCGCATTTTCAATGTAACACTATCAAATCAATTGCCTTTTTAGAAATCTATTATTTATCAAGAAATATTAATGATAATTGAATTAAATAGTGATGTTAAAAATATATTATTTTTAACACGAAATTGATTATTACACTTAATAAAAGAAAACTACCAATCAAATTAGAATGTAAAGGTAAAGAACTATACTAAAAGTGCAAACTATTAATATTTACCATAAAAATTTTGAAACTTTGTGCAAAAATATACATATATATAGGTGTAATAATGAATTTGAAATAGCTACTCCTATAGTCGGTTTGGTTCGGGTTTTTTCGGTTTTTCCGGATTAAAACCATAACCAAACCAAATTTGATCGGTTTCTAAAATTCAAAACCAAAACCAAACCAAACCAAAAAATATCGGTTTTTTTGGTCGGTTTGGTTTGGTTTTCGGTTTTTTGGGTTTTTGTGAACACCCCTAATTGTTACCATGCGTCATCCATATCGATAATGCAGAATTATTGAGAGATTATTCAATTGTGCACATGGGGTGCAATAGGTTCTGACATCTGGTTGATAAGTATGGTCTTAAGAAGGTTTACTTAATTGCCTAATCATCGCAGTAATGGTAGAGTCACGAGGTGAAGGTAGATCTGAAGATAGTTGGTGGTAATAGAGACTATGTGGTTCGTATGAGATGTCTATTTAGTAAAGGGTACAACTAACAACCGAGATATTAGAGGGAGTGAGTTTAACTATCCAAATAGTGACATGTGCAAACGAACGGCTTGAGGTGTCTTATGATGGTAACGTATGGGCGATAAAGGTTAGTATTGTGGAGTATCGGGACGTATCTTATGGCTTTGCACCAAAGTGAAGGGAGTCCACTATCAACAATCAAATTGTGGGTCATGTGTCATATCATATTTGACCTGAGATGTATTTATGTGGTATTCAAAAAAAGTTCTCTGAAACTTGTATATGAGTAAGAGCTGAGATTTGTATGGGATGATGTTGGAACTTTCGATATTCCTATGTTTATAATAATTTTACATTTCAGTATCAGCAGGAAAATTGAAACAATTTCAGAATACTCGTAGTGCTCCAGTTAATCAGGGCACTCTCATGGGAGAAATCTATTTCATCAGAACACACAGTCAACACACTCCATTATAGTTACTAATCTATATACGCTACAAGTTAGATATGGAGAACGAACGGGTAGATGGCGCGTAAGAGGTGGATGCACGACCCATTGATATAATTGCTATAATGTGGCTGAGGCCACTACACCAGATGGTGTCATTACAAGTACAATTCTGATTGTTATAAAAAGGATATTTTTTTTCCTTAATTTGATTTGATTTTTAAAATTGAGGCGAGTCCTCTTAATATGCTCCATTCATGAGTGAGCTTCGTAATCCTAAAATCTACTTATGTGAATACTCAGGCTGGGCTATTATATGGAGGTAGCTATCCCTATCATTATGTGTTGGTCACTAAGAATATCTATGAGGCTAAAAGTGACTTTTTATTACTTATTATAGTGGGTTTTGATGTGATTTCAGGATAATTAATTTTAATTGTCGATTATATGCCCTATCGGTATGAGGGTTCATTATATGTTGTAATTTTCTTTGAAGGAAATTATTGAAAAGAAGAAAGAAAGGAAATGAAAAATTTCGGTTGGCACAATGCGCAAATACTTGTGATTCAGAGTTGAGGATGAGATCCTTTTTTTAATATAATGTGAAATATTTTAAACCGAGCTACAAGCTGCGGTAGATGTTATATAAGGACAAGGTCCTGGTGGTGAAAAGTTTATGTGTTTAAAATTCTCCTTTTATGAAATTTAAAATTTTGTACTATATTTTAAATGGGAGTCATGCCTGTTAGGCTTATTTGACAATTCTTGTATATTTTCTATTCATATTCAGCCATTTTTATGTTGTAAACATTGAGTTTTAGCTTATGAGATGAGCGCCTAGGTCGCGATAAATGTGACTCGTTAATTCGGGTAAGTAATTATGAGATCTCCATGCCTCGTTGTGAGTAAAACGGAGCTCTTCAATGAGATGTTTGTTAACATAAGGTTAATTGGCAATGTTGTGATTTATGAACAACTATTATGGCCAGAGACGAGGTTATGGGCATACAGATGATGTGTTTCATGTCCAGATATCATTATGATAATGTGATGCTTGTAATACAGAGATTATTATTATTGGTATATACATTGTGGAGTCTCATTGGGTTGTGGATGTGTTGTTAGGAGTTATTTTGGTGCTACTCTGGCAGGTGGATAGGCCCAATTGCAGGAGAGGCTCTGCCGAAATTTCTGAAAAATTTGGGAGTTAGAGTTTTTTTTGAGACATTTAGATGTGCGAAGAAAGAGATAAGGTACGTTGTGTATTTGAGGATGAATGACCCTAAATGGAGGAGAATGTAACATCCTGAAGAAAACAATTTCGAAGTATTTAAGCGCTATTAAATGTCGAAGTATGTTGAAATAACACCAATGCAGTGTGATGATATGGAATTCAGGTCCTATGACAAATGGAAGATTTTGAATTTTGGGTCCTGTCCTAAGGTTATAGACTAAGGATGAGGTGAAACATTCAGTTAAATTAAAGGATCAGTTACAAGAATTTGCTTGATAAGGGTTTTATTTGGCCAAGTGTATCACCTTAGGGTGCTCCTGTCTTGTTTGTGAAGAAAAAGGATGGTTCTATGCGTATGTGTATTGATTACCGCTAGTTGAATAAGGCTACAGTGAAGAATCGTTATCCTTTGCCTCGTATTGATGATCTATTTGACCAACTTCAGGGCGCATAGGTGTTTTCAAAAAAAAAAGATTTGTGTTCAGTTACCATCAGTTGAAGATTCGGGAGCCAGACATCCCGAAAACTACTTTCAGGACTTGGTATAGTCATTACGATTCCTTGTTATGTCATTTGGGCTGACCAATGCAAAGAGCCTTTATGCATTTGATGCACAGTGTGTTCAGGCCATATCTTGATTTGTTCATGGTTATTTTCATAGATGATTATACTCCTGGAGTCTGAAAGAATCATGAGCAGCACCTGAGGACAGTGCGTCAGGCCTTGAGAGAGAAGAAGTTATATGCAAAGTTCACAAAATGTGAGTTTTGGTTGGATTCTGTGGCATACTTTAGGCCACGTGATATCAAGTGAGGGCATTCAGGTGGATCCAAAGAAGATAGAGGCAGTGCAGATTTGTCCTAGACCCTTCTCAGCTACAGAGATTCACAGTTTCCTCGGCTTGGCGGGTTACTACCGTCGTTTTGTGGAGGGGTTTTCATCGATTGTAGCTCCAATGACTAGATTGACTCAGAAGGGTGCTCCATTTGAGTGGACAGATGAGTGTAAGGCGAGCTTTCAAAAGCTCAAGACAGCTTTGACTACGGCCCCAATTTTGATATTGCCTACTGGTTCGGGGTCTTATACGGTGTATTGTAATACTTCACGGGTTGGCCTTGGAGAGGTGTTGATGCAGGACAGTAGGGTAATTGCATACGCGTCCAGACAATTGAAGATACATGAAAAGAATTACCATGTCCATAACCTTGAGTTAGCTGCTATTGTTCATGCCTTGAAGATCTGCCGTCATTATTTGTACGGTGCGCCTTGTGAGATTTATATTGATCACCGGAGTTTGCAGCATATGTTCTAGCAAAAGGATCTAAATTTGTGCCACAGAAGGTGGTAAGAGTTGCGGAAGGATTATGACATCACTATCCTATATTACTCGGGCAAAGCTAATGTAGCGGTTGATGCTTTGAGTCGCCGGGCAGAGAATTTGGGAAATTTGGATTACCTACCAATATCAAGAGACCTATGGCGATGGATGTTTAGGCCTTTACCAGCTAGTTGTGAGGTTGTATCGTTCAAAGCCTAGTCGGGTTTGTAGCTAGGTGTCCCAACTGTGAGCAAGTTAATTATGCGCACCAGAGACCCGGTGGGTTGGTTCGAGCCGGGTGAGGTTAGATTATTGGGCACAAACTTGGTTAAGGATGCGTTGGAAAAGTTTAAACTGATTCAGGATAGACTCTGTATAGCCTCGTCCAGACAGAAAAGCTATGCGGACCGGAAGGTTCGTGATGTTTCCTATATATTGGAGAGCAGATTCTGCTTCGGGTTTCGCCTATGAAGGGCGTTATGAGATTTGGGAAAAAAGGGAAGTTGAGTCCGAGGTTTTTTGGCCCTTTTGAGATATTGAAGCGTGTTGGAGAAGTTACTTATGAGCTTGCCCTACCTTCTAGCTTAGTAGGAGTTCATTCAGTATTTCATGTTTCGATGCTCCGGAGATATCACGGAGACCAATTGCACGTATTGGATTTCAGCTCGGTCCAGTTGGACAAGGATTTATCTTATGTTGAGGAGCCAATGGCTATATTGGATAGACAGGTCAGAAAGCTGAGGTCAAAGAGCATTGCTTCAGTAAAGGTTCAATGGCGGGGTCAGCCGGCCGAGGAGGCGACTTGGGAGACCGAGCGGGTTACGCGCAGCCGATACCCTCATCTTTTTACTACTTCAGGTTTGTTCTTTATGCTCGTTCGAGGATGAACGAATGTTTAAGTGTGAGAGGATGTAATGACCCGGCCGGTCATTTTTGGAATTTACGCCCCGATCTGCTATTAACTGTTTTCCCTAAGTTCATTTCTGCTATTTTGGTTTGCCGGGACGTTCGGTGTTGAGTCTTGGAGAGTTTTGGGACACTTAGTCCCTAAATGATAGCTTGAGTGTTAGAAAATGGTCCGTAGTTTGAACAGTGTGAAGACGGCCTTAGAATGGAAATCTAATGGTTCTGTTAGCTCCGTTAGGTGATTTCGAGGTTGGGAGCCTGTTCGGAATGAATTTTAGAAGTCGGTAGCTAATTTAGTCTTGAATTGGTGAAGTTAGTATTTTGGCGATTTTCGGTTGATAGGTGAGATTTTGATCCGAGGGTCGGAATGGAATTTTAAGAGTTGCTATAACTTCGTTAGGTGATTTGGGATGTGTGTGCAAAATTTTAGGTCATTCGGACGCGTTTTGGTTAGGGTTTTGATCGAAAGCGTGTTTTGATGGAATTTGAAGTTCTTAGGCTCAAATCATTGATTAATCCAAATTTTCGGCGTTATGTTAGGTGGTTTAAGGATTTGCACAAGTTTGAATGATGATATGGGATATGTCTGTAGGTTTGGTTGAGGTCCCGGGGGACTCGGGTGTGTTTCGGATGCTCAACAGAGCATTTTGGAGTTTTGAAAAGTTGCAGAAAATGCTTCAGCAGTTGCAGGTCCAAATCCTTCTTCGCGTTCGCGATTTCACTCTCGCGTTCACGTAGCTTTGACCGTCCCCTTCTTCGCGTTAGCATCCTTATCCACGCGTTCGCGTAGAGTAATTCTGGAGGAAGACAAGTTTCCTTCATTGCATTCGTGATTAGTCCTCTGCGTTCGCGAAGCTTCACATATTCCTTAACCACGTTCGAGTCAAGGCTGTCGCGTTCGCATAGCTTTATTGGACTCCGGGGGCTGGGCTTGATTTTATTCAGTGCGTTCGCATAACCTCAGTCGCGTTCGCGTAGTTCACTGAACCCAGGCCTTCGCGTTCGCGTTCGCGTTCGCATTCGCGTCCCTTCCTTCGTAATCGCGAAGGGAATTTTTGGTCCCTTTATTTTTCCTTCTTCACGAACGTGAGCTCCCTTCCGCATTCGCGATGCTTTACACACCTGAACAGTACTTAACATTCAAAAACGAGGGTTTTGCCATGTTTATCAAAATACAAGTTTGAGAGCTCGGATTTCGGGGAAATTTTGAAGGTTTTTCGGAGGCAATCACTGGCTAACGATTCCAAACTCTCTTATGGTTAAAACCCACTAATCTAACCACGAATTCATCCTTAATTTCGGATTTTTGAATGAAAATTTGGGGAAAACTTCTTAGACCAAACTATTGGGTTTTGAGTGAGCATTTGACCTCCGATTTGGGAGATTTTTATATGGTTAGACTCGTGAGAGTACGAGGGTTCTGAAAATGTGAAAATCATTTGATTCTGAGGCTTTGTCCTGAGAGGCATTTTGGTCATTTCTACCTATTTTTGCGCCTACCTTTAAATTTAATAGTTGAATCAGTTGTTTGCAATATTATTTACGATATGTAATTGAATTGAATAGATTTGGGCCATTTGGAGTCGGATACCCGTGGCAAAGGCGTGGTTCCTAGTTGATTATTGAGCCGGTTCGAAGTAAGTGGCTTGTCTAACCTTGTATGGGGGACCTTTTCCCTTAGGACATGATCTTTGAATATTTGAATGCCTCGTACACGAGGTGACGAGCGCGTACTTGAGCTAATTGTTGTAAACCCATTTCAACTTGAAGTATATTGAGATTTCATGTTACTTGTTCATGTTAGACTGTAAGTTTAAACCTGTGCTAGCTTAGAGAAGCATGTTTAGCTGACTTGCTTTCTTAATTGTTTAACTGTATTATTTGTACTCTGTGAAGCATGTCAGGCTAGAAATTACTATTCCTTGTACTGATTTTAGCATTATTCTGAGATTATGAGTTGTTGTTGTGTGTTTAATTGGGGACTACGGGACGGCTTCCCGGGAGATCTCCCTGTACTTGATATATTCAGGATTGAGGGTGCGGGATACCAAGAGATACCCGGCACATATATTTCTATATATTGGGATACCAAGAGATCCCTGGCTTACTTATTGAGGATACCAAGAGATCCTCGGGATACCAAGAGATCCCCAGTGTATATGATGAGGATACGAAGAGATCCCCAGTGTATATGATGAGGATACCAAGAGATCCTCGGGATATCAAGAGATCCCAGTGTATATGATGAGGATACCATGAGATCCTCGGGATACCAAGAGATCCCCAATGTATATGATGAGAATACCAAGAGATCCTCGGGATACCAAGAGATCCCCAATGTATATGATGAGGATACCAAGAGATCCCCAATGCATATGATGAGGATACCAAGAGATCCTCGAGATACCAAGAGATCCCCGGTTATTATTCCTTGTTGAGAACAGTATTCCTTGTATTGTTACCTTTGCTTTCTATTACTGTTCTTCCTTATTTATCTTGTTTAGATTCTCGCTGTAGACTTTTTTTAAACTATTTCCGTTATCTTATTATTTATTATGTTTTATCTCAGTAGGGCTCTGACCTTTCTTGTCACTACCCAACCGAGGTTAGGCTTGGTACTTACTGAGTACATCTGTGGTATACTCATGCCCTTCTGCGCATGTTTTTTTTCATGTGCATATTATCCAGGTACCTCTACTCGGGTGCACTATCAATGAGGCGAGAGTTATACGGAGACTTCGAGGTATATCTGCCGTGTCCGCAGACCAGGAGTCTCTATTCTGTTCCAACTTTAGTATCTAGTTTATTCCTTTCTCTCAGTTGTTTAGATATTCTGGAGTTAGAGCAGCGACTATGTTTCTATTAGCATGTGGTTCCCATGAGTTTCTGGGTTTCGGGATTCAGTTATAGACTTCCGTATTTCTTTTGGGTTGTATAGGCCGAGCGGCCTTATATGCAGTCATTATTTTACATATGTTCAATTTTAATTAATTATTCCACAAGTTATATTAAATTTCCGCATTGTTAGGCTTACCTAGTTGTAGGAACTAGGTTCCATCACGGCATGTTCATGGAGGGTGAACTGGGGTCGTGACAATCTCAGACCTCATTCTAGAGGTTAGTGTGGTATATTCACTACCACTAGCACGTTCATATTCTTTGAAGATTGAATATGTATTCATAAATCAGATGATGTCACATTCACATCATGATTGGACCATAGTCATCTATATGTGCTTTATAAAATCTCATGTCAAATTGATGACAAATATTACTTTCACAGAGTGAAGGATTATTTTGAGAATCCTTATTATTCTCATTATCACAATGATAACGATTATAATTTCGTCTATTGTCACGTCCAGATCCATTAATACCTTCACGGTAATAATTTTTTCTTCTATCAGACTTATCACATATTGCTATCACATTCTCTTAAGAGAATGAGAATGAAGCAAATTCAATGGGACGGGTTTTCACTTCTTGTGCTCACGATCATACATGACTTTGATCATGGCAAGATATAGAATTTTTACCACTTCGAGTGGTTATAATTTCTTACTAACTCCATTAGAGTTATAATCAAATTTTATTATCTTTGCTTGTATATGTGTGACGACCCGGCCCGTCGTCACGTGAGTTACCGCCCCGTTTCCCCCATATTATGTTGTTCTACGTTTCAATATCAGTATTTGAGTTGATCGGATAGAATTGAATTGGTTTTAGTTGGAAATGAGGCACTTAGCCTCTTAGAAGGAAGCTTGTTTTTGGAAAAGTCAACTGGAAGTTGACTATATAGTTAGAAGGCTCGGATCTGAATTTCGGTGATTTGGTTAGCTTTGGGGGATGATTTGTAACTTAGGAGTGCGATCGGAAGTAAAGTTGGAGGCCCGGTGTAGAAATAGGCTTGAATTGGCGAATTTGGAATTTTGGCGAATTTTGGTTGATAGGTGGGATTTTGATCCGAGGGTCGGAATGGAATTTCGAGAGTTGCAATAGCTTCGTTAGGTGATTTTGGATATGTCTGCAAATATTTAGGTCATTCGGACGTCGTTTGGTCGGGTTTTTGATTGAATGCGTATTGCGGAAGTTTTGAAGAAAACTAGGCTTGAATTCGATGTGATACAATGGTTTTAGCGTTGCTTGACGTGTTTTGAGGATTGGAACAAGTTTGAATAAGGTTTTAGGATGTGTTGGTGCTTTTGGTTGAGGTCCCGGGGGACTCGGGGTGATTTCGGATGGTTAAACGGGAATTTTGGAAGCATGCAACAGGTCTGATCTTCAGGCTTCCTGGTATTGAGTTTTGTTGGCAGTTGTTATGATTTTCGTATTATTTCTGTCTATTATCACTGGTTAGAACTATATTATTTGATAATTTAATGCTATAAATTGGAAATGGGTTGTGTGATTAAGTTGTGAGCGTTATATGGTCGGGCTTGCCTAGCATTTGTGTTGGGCGCCATCGCGACCGGGATTGGGGTCGTGATAAGTTGCTATCAGAGCCTAGGTTACTAGGCCTCATGAGTCATGAGCCGGTTAGTAGAGTCTCGCCGATCGGTACGGAGACGTCTGCATTTATCCTCGAGAGACTGCAGACCTTTAGGAAACACTTCATATTCTTGAACTCTTGTCGTGCGGCTTTGTTGTTCTGAGAACTAAACTTCTGTATTCTATTCTCTCGCAGATGGCGAGAACTCATGCTACCGGACGTGGCGGACGACCACCATTGCCACCCGCTAGAGGCAGTGGATGCGGCAGTGGTCGTGGTCGAGTCAGAGCAGTAGGGGAAGCACCAGTTGACCCACCAGTTGCCCCCATTCAGGACTAGCCTCCAGCTGTAGATGCTCCAGCAGCACCCGTTCAGACACCGGCAGTGCCCGTCGTGATTCCTGGTCTTCAGGAGGCTTTAGCTCAGATCTTATCTGTCTGCACTGGTCTGGCTCAGGCAGTCTCATCCACTACTGTCGCAGCTACTTCTCAGACCGGGGGTGGCCATTAGACCCCCACAGCTCGCACACCCGAGCAGGTTGTGCAGGGATTACAGACACCAGGAGCAGCCCCAGCTCAGCCAGTTGCACCGGTTGCTCCAGTTGAGCCAGTCACACCAGCTCCAGAGTATGTGGTTCCAGTGATGCCAGACGACGAGCAGTGTCGACTAGAGAGGTTTGGTAGACTTTAGCCTCCGACGTTCAGCGGTACTGAGGGCGAGGATGCCCAGGGATTTTTAGACAAGTGTCAGCGGATGCTTCGCACTGTAGGGATCTTAGAGTCGAGTGGAGTGGCTTTTACTACCTTCCAGTTCTCAGGGCCTGCATTTACATGGTGGGAGGAGTTTAAGAGGCATAGGCCTGCGGGAGCAGCACCCCTTACTTGGCAGTAGTTCTTCACTTTCTTCCTGGAGAAGTATGTGCCGCAGTCTCGCAGGGAGGAGCTGCGTCGACAGTTTGAGTGGTTGATTTAGGGTGACATGACTGTGACCCAGTATGAGTTGAGGTTCACGCAGTTGGCTAGACATGCTACTTGGATGATCCCGACAGATCCGGAGAGGATTAGGAGGTTCGTGGATGGCCTCAACTATCCGATTCGCATTTTGATGACCAGATAGAGGGTTGTAGTAGCTTCGTTTGAGGAGGTAGTTGATATGGCTCGACAGATTGAGATAGATCGTCGTCGGGAGCGTGAGGAGAGACAGGCCAAGAGGCCTCGAGGTTCAGGTAGCTACAGTGGTGCTCCATCTAGGGGCCAGTTCCAGCAGGGCAGAGGTCGTTCTTTCAGGCCTCCTCAGACAGGTCGCCCAGAGTATAGTGGGGCTTCTTCAGGTCGTGGCCGTTAGGAATTTCAGCAGGGCCAATCTTCACTCAGTGCCCTTCCAGCTCAGAGTTCTACTCCTGCCTCTTAAGCCCAGGGTTCATCTGC
The DNA here is from genome assembly GCA_026770625.1 of Nicotiana glauca. Classification (NCBI taxonomy): domain Eukaryota; kingdom Viridiplantae; phylum Streptophyta; class Magnoliopsida; order Solanales; family Solanaceae; genus Nicotiana; species Nicotiana glauca. The sequence goes on from MU692345.1 coordinate 27,959, forward strand.
AGCGAGGTGTTCCCTTCAGTCCCCTTCTCCAGCACCGGGTAGTTTCTATGAGTATGGTGAGTTTGGCCACATGAGGAGACAGTGTCCTCGGCTTCGTGGTGGTCGGTCTCAGCAGAGGGATCAACCCTCCTCTTCTACTCCATCTACTTCAGCACCATCCCAGTCAACTAGGGGTGGGGGTCAGACAGCTAGGGGTCGCCCTAGGGGTGGAGATCGATCTAGTGGTGGTCAGGCTCGATTCTATGCTATCCTAGACATGAGGGACGTTGTTGCATCAGATGCTGTTATCACAGGTATTATCTCAGTCTTCCACAGGGATGCTTCTGTTTTATTTGATCCCGGGTCACGTGAGTTACCGCCCCGTTTCCCCCAAATTATGTTGTTCTATGTTTCAATATCAGTATTTGAGTTTATCGAATAGAATTGAAATGGTGTTAGTTGGAAATGAGGCACTTAGCCTTTTAGAAAGAAGCTTGTTTTGGAAAAGTCAACCAAAAGTTGACTATATAGTTAGAAGGCTCGGATGTGAATTCCGGTAATTTTGTTAGCTTCGGGGGATGATTGTGACTTAGGAGTGCGATCGGAAGTGAATTTGGAGGCCTGGTGTAGAAATAGGCTGGAATTGGCAAAGTTGGAATTTTGGCAAATTCCGGTTGATAGGTGGAATTTTGATCCGAGGGTCGGAATGTAATTTTGAGTGTTGCAGTAGCTTCGTTAGCTGATTTTGGATATGTCTGCAAATTTTCAGGTCATTCGGACGTCGTTTGGTCGGGTTATTGATTGAATGCGTATTGCGGAAGTTTTGAAGAAAACTAGGCTTGAATTCAATGTGATTTAATGGTTTTAGCGTTGCTTGATGTGTTTTGAGGATTGGAACAAGTTTGAATAAGGCTTTAGGATGTGTTGGTGTTTTTGGTTGAGGTCCTGAGGGCCTCGGGGTGATTTCGGATGGTTAAACGGGAATTTTGGAAGCATGCAGCAGGTCTGATCTTCAGGCTTCCTGGTATTGAGTTTTGTTGGCAGTTGTTATGATTTCCGTATTATTTCTGATCTTCTGGCTTCTGGTATTTCCGCATCTGCGAAAAAGGAGACGCAGGAGCCGTTCCACAGATGCGGCTATGGGGTCGCAAAAGCGGAACTTTAGGGGCCTGGTATATTCCGCAGAAGCGGAAATCTGTCCGCAAAAGCAAAAATCTGTCCGCAAAAGCGGACACCGCATAAGCGAATTTTGATCACAAAGGCGGTCCTGGGAAAATAGTGGAGACCGCATAAGCGGTCATGGTGATCGTAGAAGCGGCAACCGCAGGTGGGGTTTAAGACCGCAGAAGCGGTCCCAGGGATTTTAAGTGAAACCGCATAAGCGGTCATTTGGTCGCGTGTGCGGGACCGCAGGTGCGGTTAATTGACCGCATAAGCGGAAAGCGGCCTGGAATTAAGGTGAACAGTGTTCACGAATTGGAAAAGAGAAGGAACATATTTTGGACTTCGGCTTAGGCGATTCTTGGGCGATTTTGGAGATAATCCAAAGGGGTTTCTTCAGGTAAGAATTATTGGACTCGGATTATGTTATTATGGTGTAAAAACATGGATTAATCACTGAATTTCAAGGAATTAAGGATTAAAAATGGAGGTTAGGGCTTGAAACTTAAGAGGGTTCGAATTGATGATTTGAGGGGTCAAATGGACTCCGATTCTTGTGTATTTTATATCTACGGACTCGTGGCGAGACGAGGATTTCGGTGATATAAATTTCTTAATTTTTTGAGAAGTGGGCCCGTGGCTCGGGTTTTGCCAACTTCGTATTTTTGGGTATTTTTCGAGTTCTTTCAATTGGGTTATGTTCCATTAGATTATTATAACGTATTCCTTGTGGTTTTGATCAGATTCGGCGCGTGAGGAGGTTGATTCAAGAGGGAAAGGCTTAGCGGACTATTCTTGTGGCCGGTTTGAGGTGAGTAATAGATGTAGATGATGACCTGGGGTTTGAAACCCCGGTATATCACATTGTGACGCTATATTGAGGCGATACACGTACTCTACGGTGAGTGTAGGGTTGTTTGTGCTGGAGGACTATGGCTTAGTCCGTCCGAGTGATGCTCGTACTGTGTTGTTGGTTAGAAATTGGTTGGTAAACATCCTACTTGGGTTGTTATGAGTATATTTGGGTTGTAAGACGATTATCTGGATCCTTTTGGGATTATTATCACTATTTCCATGATGTCTAGCATGTTTTCATGATATCAGTCCTGAGTTAAACACTGTCTCAAAATGACTAGTAAATTTCTAAGGTTTTAAACACTAAGGGGTCGTTTGGTATGAGGTATAAGGGTGGTATAAGAATTAATACCACCTTAATACTCTGTTTGGTTAGCAAGTCAGGTATAAGTTATTCCGGTGTTAATTTTAACACCGGGATAACTTATAACTCATAGATGGTGGGGTAATTAGCACCGGTATAACTTATACCTTCCTCTTATAAATTATTCAATTATCATTCTTAATACAACATACCAAACAATGAATAAACAACAATCCCAGCACAATTAATCCCATTATAACTTATCCCATTATAACTTATACCGGTATAACTTATACCGGTATAACTCATATTCCAACCAAACGACTCCTAAATCTATAATTTCTGATAATTAGAACTGAAAATGGTAAGTTTAACTGTGCCCGTGTGGCTTGCATGCATATAATTGGACTGATGGTGGATCGGGTTGCACGCCGCAGCAAATGTTACGATGATATTGCGCTTTTTGCTGTAGGAGCCCCTCCGGAGTCTGAACCCCCATAGTGAGCGCGGGTACTCAAATGGATCGGGCTGCGCGCCGCAACGGTCATGTGCATTGCATTGCATTCATACATCGATATATGCCTGCTTTATCTGTCTTTACTTGTTGTTGTTCCACTGTTAAATGTGTAGAAGTACTGATCATAGCTTTGCATTGTTATATTTCGGGATTTGTTACTATCAGCCATTATACACGCCTATTACCACTGAGTTGGAAGTACTCACTTTACTCCCTGCACCATGTGTGCAGATTCGGGTGTCTCGGGAGCATAGTTGAGCTATTTGCTGTTTTTCAGAGTTTCTCGGGAGTTGCTGAGGTAGTTGCCTGACATTTGCAGGACCCGACTCCTCCACTATCCCTTTATTATTCCGCATTTGTGAACATCAGTATTACTGAGGATTTATTATTTTGTCATCTTAGAGGCTCTAGACTCATGACCCCAGGTCTTTGGGAGTTTTGTTGGAAGTTGTTATGATTTCCGTATTATTTCTGTCTATTATCACTAGTTAGAACTATATTATTTGATAATTTAATGCTATAAATTGGAAATGGGTTGTGTGGTTGAGTTGTGAGCGTTATATGGCCGGGCTTGCCTAGCATTTGTGTTGGGCGCCATCGCGACCGGGATTGGGGTCGTGACAATATAAAATCAAATTATAGAATAAAAGAGAAAAGTACAGCAAAACACTTACCTTAAATCCAGAATTTAATCATGAAAGAAGTTCATGGAACACTTGACAATCATTATGCTCAATCCCAAAGTTCTTACTCAATTGGTTAGAGTCTCGTGCTGATAACGTATTATAAAACAATAAAAGAAGAAGAGGAGTATTGCAGAGAAAAGTAGAGGGAGAGAATTCTTATTGATCTGGGATGAATTACAATGGAATAGAACCGTCTATTTATAGGAAGATGGTGACTTAGTCACCAAGTAATAAACCCTAGAATCTCTCTAAATATAGACATTCACCGTAAAAAGAACTCTATTTATAACAATAATTAAAAAATAATTCTTATTGAACTACTACTTCCATTAATTATGTTTCCATTTATAATTCAAATTTTTAATGTTGTCTTAAAATTACCAAGTGGCTTTTTTTTAGCTTGCCATTTGGCTTCACCTTATGCTTCATTACTCTCCTTTTAATATAATATAGATTATAATATTTTCTACAACAATACTCTATTCTGGTATCCAAAATATATTGTAACAAACTACTGTTATAGAAATATTTAACTGTATTTTATTCTTTAGGTCAGTGCTATCATGCTTTGACGAAAATTTACTTGACTGATGGCTGATTTTCATCATATTTCATTCGTTCAATTTGAGGGATGAATGAAAACCAGCACGCTATCAAATGCAAGTCTTTACCCCCCCCCCCCCCCCCCCCACCCCCCCC
>MU692345.1:34668-58948 GCA_026770625.1 Nicotiana glauca
ACTGGGAGGGGAACATGCTTTTGGGGATAACAAATGAAATAGAATGGTAGGAATAAACAAGGAAAAACTACAACTGATCCCTTCTAACACAGAATGCATGGTCGGTGTGCCACACGATCCCATTTCATGATATATAAGTGGTCGGCGTGCCACACGATTCCATACGGCGTGCCACACGATCCCATATAATATTATATAAGTGGTTGGCGTGCCACACGATCCCAATTCATAATATATAAGTGGTCAGCGTACCACACGATCCCATATAATAATATATAAGTGGTCGGCGTGTCATACGATCACATTTCATAATATATAATGGTTTCCCACCATGGGAACAAGTATCAATTCAACTATCCCGGCAGGGGAGAATACAAATAAACAGTTAATTCCCGGCAAGGGAGAAACAACAATAACTTACACGTCCCGACAAGGGAATAATTACATCTCTTTCTCTTTCGTTCATTTCTTACTTTCTAATCATGTCATAATTCGAGCCAACACTCCAATGAGTTTACAAATCATATTTGCTCATCATACGATTCACCTTATATAGAAACCATCAATTAAACAAGGAAGAGTCACTACAGAATCCCAAATAAGCACAAATAAGGACTCACGGTCATGCTAGACACCGGTGTATAGATACTCGTCACCATGCCTCTACACCGTACTCAACATTTAGCAATTAGCAATTAATATTCTAATCATATTACCTCAAGCCAAAGTTAGATCAAACACTTTCCTCAATTCTCCAAACTCAACTCAAGCCTCTAGTATAGCTTTACCCCTCGAATTCGGCTCCAACTCAGTCAAATCTTTGAAATAACGACTTTATAATATCAATAACAGCTAAACAAATCAAACCCAATGCCTAAATATAGATTCCCAACCTTTCTTCCAAAAATTCCAAAATCGACCCCGGCCCCGCTTGGTCAAAACACGAGGTTCGAACCAATTCCATGTTATCCATTCCCCCCACGAGCCCGGATAAATAATTTGTTTTCAAATTCGAAACCAAAACGAGGTCTAAATCAAAGAAAATCGAAAAGCCCCAACTCTACCCTTTACCCCAAATTCAACCCTTGATTACATGATTTAGGTTTAGAAACTCATTAATTAATGAAGGAAGATGAAGGAAATGAGTGGGAATTTACTTACCCAAGAAGCTTTGGTGAAGAAGTGCTCAAAAATTCGCTCAAGAGCTGTGGATAAGAAGAACTCGTGTGAAATATGGACTAAATCCCGTCACTGTTCTATTTTTAGGCTTCTAAAATAACTGGGCAAAAATGCCCTATGCGGTCACATAGGGTCAGGTTGGATGTGCTTTGCGATCGCAGAAGACATTGCGATCGCATAGAATAAAATAAAAGGGGGCTAAACTTTGTACAATGTGATCGCAGAGGCTATAATGCGATCGCATAGAAGAGTTTCTGGGCCTTGGCAATTTGCTCTATGCGATCGCGGCCTATCCTATGCGATCGCATAGAAGGAAAAACTGGGCAACTGACAGTAGCAATTCTGCTGCATTTTCTAAGATCCAAACACCCCGAACCACGTCCGAAACACTCCCGAGCCCTCGGGGCTCCTAACCAAACACACATACTAACTCAACCACATCTTACGAACTTAACCATGGGATCAAATCGCCAAAATAACATTATAAACGAGGAATCAAACCTCAAAATCATCACTTTTTGTTCCAACTTCTTAAACTTTCAAACTTAGAGATTTAGGTCCGAAACACGTCCAATGACGTCCGAATTTGACCAAATTACAAGAAATATCTTAAACCACATATAAGACCTATACCGGGTGCCAGAACCAAAATACGGGCCCGATATCAACACTTTCAAATCCATTTTCATTTCAAATTTCCATATGAATTTCAGAAAAATAATTTCTTTTAAAAATTTATTTCTCAGGCTCGGGACCTCGGATTTCGATTTCGAGCAGATGCCCGAGTCCCATATTTTTCTACGGACCCTCCGGGACCGTCCAATTGCGGGTCCGGGTCCGTTTACCCAAAATGTTGACCTAAGTCAACTTTAATCATTTTAAAGCCACATTTTGAAAAAATTTCACAGAATTTAACATATAAGCTTTCCGGCTACGCACCTGGACTGCACACGCAAATCGAGGCAAGTAAAAAATGAGGTTTTCAAGGCCTCAAGAGCACGGAATAAAAGAGAAAACAGGTGATGACCCTTTGGGTCATCAAATTCTCCACCTCTAAAACAATCGTTCGTCCTTGAACGGACAATAGAAATAAGTACCTGAGTCGGGAAATAGATGAGGATAACGGCTACGCATATCAGACTCGGACTCCCAGGTTGATGCCTCAGGAGGCTGACCTCTCTATTGGACATGCACTGAAGGAAAACTCTTTAATCTCAACTATCAAACTTGTCGGTCAAGAATAGCTACCTGCTCCTCCTCATAAGACAGATCCTTGTCCAACTGGACAGTGCTGAAATCTAACACGTGAGCTGGATCATCGTGATATCTCCGAAGCATAGACACATGAAACACTGGATGCACGGCTGACAAGCTATGCGGCAAGGCAAGTCTATAAGCCACCTCTCCCACACGATCGAGAATCTCAAATGGACCAATGAACCTAGGGCTAAGCTTGCCCTTCTTCCCAAATCTCATCACGCCCTTCATAAGAGACACTCGGAGCAAGACCTGCTCACCAACCATGAAAGCTACATCGCGAATCTTACATTTGCATAACTCTTTTGCCACGACTGAGCCGAACAAAGCCTGTCCTAAATGATCTTGACCTTATCCAAGGCCTCCTGAACTAAATTGGTACCCAATAACCAAGCCTCTCCCGGCTCAAACCACCCAACTGGAGACCGGCATCGCCTACCATACAACGCCTCATATAGAGCCATCTGAATGATGGACTAATAGCTATTATTGTAGGCGAACTCTGCTAAAGGCAAAAACTGGTCCCATGAACCTCTAAAGTCGATAACACAAGCCCGGAGCATGTCCTCCAATATCTGAATAGTCCGCTCGGATTGACCGTCCGTCTGAGGATGGAACGATGTTCTCAACTCAACCCGTGTGCACAACTCTCGCTGAACTGCACCCAAGAAACGCAAGGTAAACAGTGTACCCCGGTCCGAAATGATAGATACTGGCACACCATGAAGGCGAACAATCTCCCGGATATAAATCTCAGCTAACCTCTCGGATGAATAGGAGACTGCCACATGAATGAAATATGCTGACTTGGTCAGCCTATCACAATAACCCATATTGCATCAGACTTCTTCCGAGTCAACGGAAGTCTGGTAACGAAGTCCATGGTAATCCTCTCCCACTTCCACTCAGGAAGCTCAATCCTTTGAAACAAAACACCAGGCCTCTGATGCTCATACTTAACCTGCTGACAGTTCAAACATCGAGCCACATATGCAACAATATCTTTCTTCATCCTACGCCACCAATAATGCTACTGCAAGTCCTGATACATCTTCGCGGCGCCCGGGTGAATAGAATACCGAGAACTATGGGCCTCCGCTAAGATCAACTCTCAAATCCCATCGACATTGGGCACACAAACTTGCCCCTGCAATCTCAAAACACCATCATTATCTAAGGTCACCTTCGTGGCACCTCCACGCTGCACCGTGTCTCTCAGGACAACAAATGGGGATCATCAAACTGCCCGTCACGGATACGCTCCAATAACAAGAACGAGCGACCGTGCAAGCTACCACTCTACTAGGATTAGAAATGTCTAACCTCACAAATCGATTGGCCAAGGCCTGAATGTCCAAAGCAAGCAGTCTCTAGTTGACCAGAATATAAGCAAGACTACCCATGTTGGCGGACTTCCTACTCAATGCATCGGCCAACACATTGGCTCTCCCCGGGTGATACAAAATAGAAACATCATAATCCTTCAATAACTTCAACCACCTCCTCTACCTCAAATTCAACTCCTTCTGCTCGAACAAGTACTGAAGACTCTTGTGATCAGTGTACACCTCACACGTCACACTATATAGGTAATGCCTCCAAATCTTCAAAGCATGAACAATGGCTACCAACTCTAGATCATGAACGGGATAATTCTTCTCGTGGATCTCCAACTACCTCAAAGCATAAGCAATGACTCTGCCATCCTGCATCAATACTGCACCAAGCCCAATACGGGAAACATCACAATAAAATCTATAAGGCCTTGAGCCTGTGGGAAAAACCAATATCGGTGCTGTAGTCAGAGCTGTCTTCAGCTTCTGAAAGCTCCCCTCACACTCATCTGACCATCCGAACTGGGCACCCTTCTGGGTCAATCTAGTCATCGGGGCTGCTATAGATGAAAATCCCTCCATGAACCCGGTAATAACCTGCTAACCCCAAGAAACCCGAATCTCGGTAGCTGATGCTGGTCGAGGCCAGTTCTTGATTGCCTCAATCTTCTTCGGGTCCACCTGAATACCCTCTGCTAATACGACGTGACCCAGAAATGCAACCGAACTTAACCAGAACTCACACTTTGAGAAATTAGCATATAACTGACTATCCTTCAGAGTCTGAAGAACCACTTTGAGGTGCTGCTCGTGCTCCTCCTGGTTGCGGGAGTACACCAAAATATCATCAATAAAGACTATCACGAACAAGTCCAAATAAGGCCTGAACACTCGGTTCATCAACTCCATAAATGCTGCTGGGGCATTGGTCAACCCAAATGACATGACCAAAAACTCATAATGCCCATACCGAGTGCGGAATGCTGTCTTAGGGACATCAGACGCCCTAATCCTCAACTGGTGGTAGCCAGATCTCAAATCTATCTTTGAAAACACCTTTGCACCCTGAAGCTGGTCGAACAAATCATCAATCCTTGGCAGTGGATACTTGTTCTTAATTGTCACTTTGTTCAATTGCCGGTAATCAATGCACATCTTCATCGAAACATCCTTTTTCTTCACAAATAACACTGGCGCACCCCAAGGAGAAACACTAGGTCTGATAAAACCCTTCTCTAGCAAGTCTTGCAACTGGTCCTTTAACTCCTTCAACTCTGGCGGGGCCATGCAATACGGCAAAATGGAAATGGGTTGAGTGCCCGGAGCCAGATCAATACAGAAATCAATATCCGTATCGGGCGGCATACCCGGCAGGTCTGAAGGGAAAACCTCGGGGAACTACCGAACAATAGGAACAAAATCAATAGAAGGGACCTCTGTGCTGGAATCGCGAACATACGCCAGATAAGCTAAACACCGGTTCTCGACCATGCGTCGAGCCTTCACATATGAAATAACACTATGGGTGGTATGCCCTGGGGTCCCTCTCCACTCCAAATGGGGCAAAACTGGCAAAGCTAAGGTCATCCAAGATAGCATGATACGGGAACAACCAATCCATCCCTAATATAACATCGAAATACACCATATCTAAGAGCAATAGATCAACACGGGTCTCAAGACCCTCAAACACTACCACACAGGAATGATGAACCTGGTCGACCACTATAGAATCACCCACCGGTGTAGATTCATAAACAGGAATACCCAAAGCATCACTAGGCATAACCAGGTAGGGTACAAAATAGGATGACACATATGAATATGTAGACCTAGGGTCAAATAGCACTGAAGCATCACTATCACAAACCAGAATAGTACCTGTAATAACGGCATCCGAAGACTCAGCCTCTGGCTTGGCTGGAAGAGCATCACACCGGGGTTGGGCCCCACCTCCCTGAACCATATCTCTAGGATGATCGGCTGCTGGCTGGCCTCTACCTCTGGCGGTCCGAGCTCCACCTCTATGATCTCTACCTCCACCTTTATGGCCTCTACCCCCGCCTCTAGATGGCTGGGCGGCCTATAGATCACCTGATGCCTGAATCATGGGACGAGGACCCTGCTGCTGAGAGCTGTTAGAAGCTCGAGGGCAATACCTGGCAATATGTCTCGTGTAGCCACACGTGTAACAAGCCCTCGACTGCTGAGAATAACGGAGTGGTGGCGCGCTGATAGGTGTTGATGGTGAACTGAAAAGCTGCTGGTCAGAAGACTGCAGTTGAGAGTCACGACCACCTGAAGTACCATGTGAGACCTGTAGTGTTGACTGAAAAGGCCTCGTAGGATGGCCTCTACCATAAGAATCCCCACCTCCAGACGAGGTACCACTAAACCTACCTGCATGATGGGGCCTCTTATCTTACCCATGACAACCTCCCCATGCAAGATCCATCTCAACTCTACGGGCCACATTGGCCGCCTCCTGAAAATAAATCTCACTCCCGTCTCTCATAGCCATCTGGAGACGGATCGGTTGAATCAATCCATCAATAAACCTCCGCACCCTTTCTCGCTCTATGGGGAGTATAACAATAGCATGGCGTGCTACATCAATGAACCGAGTCTCATACTGAGTGACATTCATAGAGCCCTGCTGGAGGCGCTCGAACTACCTGCGAAGAGCCTCTCGCTGAGTAACTGGGAGAAACTTCTCCAAAAATAACTCTGCAAACTGGTCCCAAGTCAATGATGGAAACCTTTCTAGTTTGGATAAACAATAGTCCCTCCACCAAGTCTTGGCGGATCCTGCTAGTTGAAAAGTGGCAAAGTCGACCCCATTGGTCTCCACAATACCCATAGTCTGAAGGATCTCATGGCAGCTAAATAAGAAATCATGTGGATCCTCTGAAGAAGTACCGCTGAATGTGGTGGTAAAGAGCTTGGAGAACCTATCAAGCCTCCACAAAGCATCTGAGGACATAGCCGCTCCATCGCCAGCCTGGGTCACAATACCTGGCTGAACTGCCACAGCTGGCTGAACCACTGGAACATGAGCCTGGGGAGCTACCTGCTCTGAAGTACATGGAGCAGGAGTCTGAACTCCTCCTCTAGCCTCAGAAGTGACTGGTGCTGCTGGAAGCAAACCCGCTCTAGTGACGCTCTCCATAAAGCCTGCCTGTCTGACCAAAGCGTCTTGAAGATCTGGGTGACTATGAACCCCTCTGGGACTTGAGCTGGGCCCACCGGAGTTGCTGGGGCTGGAACCTCCTCATCATAATCAATATAAGGCTCCACCTCTAGGACTGTTGCCTGGGGATGAGCTCTGCCCCTACCTCGGCCTCTGGCATGGCCTCGGCCTCGTCCTCTGCCCCTCGTAGGAACTGTTACTGGGGGATCGGGCTGCTGCGCGGTAGAAGAGGAAGTACGTGTTCTCGCCATCTGCGAAAGAACAGAGTAGAAAGACAATTAGTATTTGAGAAACAGAATCGCATGACAAGAAAGAATAAAAGGGAAATTTTTCCTAACTCCGTAGCCTCTAGGGGATAAATACAGACGTCTCCGTACCGATCCCTCAGACTCTACCAAGTTTGTTTGTGAGTCATGAGACCTATGTAACCTAGTGCTCTGATACCAACTTGTCACGACCCGTATTTCCCACCATCGGGAGTCATGATGGAGCCTACTAATAGGATCTAGGCAAGCCAATTAATTTAATATTTCTCTTAACAACATTAATAATATAAAGAAAAATGAGACAATTACTATAAAAGTGGAAGTCTCAAAACATAAATAACTAAAATCAAGTGCGGAAGTTCAAATACATCTCTACACAGACCTTGTGTCACTAACTCACTAACTTCTACAGAATGCCAAATACAAAGTCTGAATAAAAATACAGTACTGTCTGATTTGATACAAAGGAAATCAAATGAAAAACAAAGATAAGAGAGACTCCGGGCCATGCGGACGTCAGCAAGTCTACCTCGTGAATCTCTGGACTAAAGTCAGCTTTCAATGCTCATACTTCTGTCCAAAAGCTCCTGCTCAGGTACTGTGATCTGTGCAAAAAGATAAACAGAGTGTAGCATCAGCACAACCGACCCCATGTGCTGGTAAGTGTGTGGCCTAACCCCGACGAAGTAGTGACGAGGCTAGACAGGACTACCAATCAACTTGTGTAGATATATATATACAAGTACTACAAAATAACAGCGGAAAGTAATAATTAAGACTGGGAGGGGAACATGCTTTTGGGGATAACAGATAAAATAGAACGGTAGGAATAAATAAGGAAAAACTACAACTGATCCCTTCTAACACAGAATACGTGGTTGGCGTGCCACACGATCCCATTTCATGATATATAAGTGGTCGGCATGCCACACGATCCCATTTTCATAATATATAAATGGTAGGCATGCCACACGATCCCATTTCATAATATATAAGTGGTCGGCGTGCCACACGATCCCATATAATAATATATAAGTGGTCGGCGTGCCACACGATCCTATTTCATAATATGTAATGGTTTCCCGCCATGGGAACAAGTATCAATTCAACTATCCCGGCAAGGGAGAATACAAATAAATAGTTAATTCCCGGCAAGGGAGCAACAATAATAACTTATACGTCCCGGAAAGGGAATAATAACATATTTTTCTCTTTCGTTCATTTCTTACTTTCTAATCATGTCATAATTCGAGCCAACGCTCTAATGAGTTTACAAATCATATTTCCTCTTCATACTATTCACCTTATATAGAACCATCAATATAAGTGGTCGGCATGCCACACGATCCCATTTTCATAATATATAAGTGGTCGGCGTGCCACATGATCCCATATAATAATATATAAGTGGTCAGTGTGCCACACGATCCCATTTCATAATATATAAATGGTCGACGTGCCACGCGATCCCATATAATAATATATAAGTGGTCGGCGTGCCACACGATCCCATTTCATAATGTATAATAGTTTCCCGCCATGGGAACAAGTATCAATTCAAATATCCCGGCAACGAGGAATACAAATAAACAGTTAATTCCCAGCAAGGGAGCAACAATAATAACTTACACGTCCCGGCAAGGGAATAATTACATTTCTTTCTCTTTCGTTCATTTCTTACTTTCTAATCATGTCATAATTCGAGCATACGCTCCAATGAGTTTACAAATCATATTTCCTCTTCATACTATTCACCTTATATAGAAACCATCAATTAAACAAGGAAGAGTCACTACAGAATCCCAAATAAGCACAAATAAGGACTCACAGTCATACTAGACACCGGTGTATATATACTCGTCACCATGCCTATACACCTTACTCAACATTTAGCAATTAGCAATTAATACTCTAATCCTATTACCTCAAGCCAAAGTTAGATCAAACACTTACCTCGAATGCTCCAAACTCAAGTCAAGCCTCTAGTATAGCTTTACCCCTCGAATTCGGCTCCAACTCAGTCAAATATATGAAACAACGACTTTATAGTATCAATAACAGCTAAACAAATCAAACCCAATGCCTAAATATAGATTCCTAACCTTTCTTCCAAAATCGACCCCGGGCCCGCTTGGTCAAAACACGAGGTTTGAACCTATTCCATGTTACCCATTCCCCCACTAGCCCAGATATACGATTTGTTTTCAAATTCGACCCCAAAACGAGGTCTAGATCAAAGAAAATAGAAAAGCCCTAACTCTACCCTTTTCCCCCAAATTCAACCCTAGATTACATGATTTAGGTTTAGAAACTCATTAAATAATGAAGGAAGATGAAGGAAATGAGTGGGAATTTGCTTACCCAGGAAGCTTTGGTGAAGAAGTGCTCAAAAATTCGCTCAAAAGCTGTGGAGAAGAAGAAATCGTGTGAAATATGGACTAAATCCCGTCACTGTTCTATTTTTAGGCTTTTAAAATAACTGGGCAAAAATGCCCTATGCGATCGCAGAAGAGGGGATGCGATCACATAGGGTAAGGTTGGATGTGCTTTGCGATCGCAGAAGACATATTGCGATCGCATAGAATAAAATAAAGGCGGGCTGAACTTTTTACAATGCGATCGCAGAGGCTATAATGCGATCGCATAGAAGGGTTTCTGGGCTTTGGCAATTTTCTCTATGCGATCGCGGCCTATCCTATGCGATAGCATAGAAGGAAAAGCTGGCAACTGACAGCAGCAATTCTGCTACATTTTCTAAGATTCAAGCACCCCGAACCACCTCCGAAACACTCCCGAGCCCTTGGGGCTCCTAACCAAACACACACACTAACTCAACAACATACTACGAACTTAACCATGCGATCAAATCGCCAAAATAACATCATAAACGAGGAATCAAACCTCAAAATCATCACTTTTCATTCAAACTTCTTAAACTTTCAAACTTAGAGATTTAGGTCCGAAACATGTCAAATGACGTCCGAATTTGACCAAGTTACACAAAAATATCTTAAACCACATATAAGACATATACCAGGCGCCGGAACTAAAATACGGGCCCGACACCAACACTTTCAAATCCATTTTCATTTCAAATTTCCATATGAATTTCAAAAAAACAATTTCTTTTAAAAATTCATTTCTCGGGCTCGGGATCTCGGATTTCAATTTCGGGCATACGCTCGAGTCCCATATTTTTCTACAAACCCTCTGAGACCGTCCAATCATGGGTTCGGGTCCGTTTACCCAAATTTTCACCCAAGTCAACTTTAATCATTTGAAAGCCACATTTTGAAATTTTTCACAGAATTTAACATATAAGCTTTTTGGCTACGTTCCCGGACTGCCGCGCAAATCGAGGCAAGTAAAAAATGAGGTTTTCAAGGCCTCGGAAGCACGGAATGAAAGAGAAAATAGGTGATGACCCTTTGGGTTGTCACTGCCTCCGATCAACCAATACCCGATCGGGTTTAGAAATACCTGAATCTGCACACAAGGTGCAGGGAGTAAAGTGAGTACTCCGACTCAGTGAGTAATAATCATAACTAAAGACTAAGTGATAAGAAATCACGAAAAGTGCATCAATATGATGTATCGAAGTAGTACAAAACCAGTAAGAAAACAATGAAGCTGTGAAATCTCTTAAAGCATCTTAGCTCAATCTAAACTTCTTTAAAAATGACTTTTTCAACAGTTATGCAAATGAATGCAAAACCATTAGTGCAGATAGGCACAGAAAATCCACCCCTTGGGCATAAATACACATTTAAACAGGTAACTGACAGGCAAGTAAGAAAGATAAGCACATAAGGTTCACCCCTCGGGCACAATGTCAACAAATCCGCCCCACGGACAATATCTCGAAATAATACTAGCCCCTCGGGAAATCACATAGAACAATACCAGCCCCTCGGGTAATCACACAAAACAATACCAGCCCCTGGGGCAATCACATAGAACAATACCAGCCCTTCGGGCTGTATCTCACATCACAATGGGCACCCGCGCTCACTAGAGGTGTGCAGATTCCTAGAGGGGCCCCTTACGGACCAAGTGCAATTTAAAGACATTTCGTGGCATCATCACTAGGCTCTCAGTCTCATATCAATCAAGTCATCTCGTGGCGTACATATATCAGGCCCTCGGCCTCAAATCAATATCAGTGTTTCCTCACAACATAGGCCCTTGGCCTTACTCAGTCAAAAATCCTCACAAGCCACTCGGGCAATAGTAAAATAGTGTTTCTCAGTCCAAATGTTATTTAAAATATCATTTAAGTATTAAAACTGAGTAACCATGGCTGAGTATGAAAATTGTGGAAAATAACATGATTGAGTTCAAGTATCAAGTCAAAAACAGTGAGGAAATATCAATAAAAATCTCCGAAGGATTCAAATAGTTGGCACGAAGCCCAAATAATGATAATAGCAAATAGATTCCAGTCAAATACGCGATAAAACATTCATTTGGGATGGACTACATCATAATCCCCAACAGTGCACGACTCCACGCTCATCGTCTAGTGTGTGCGTCACCTCAATCTAGCACAACGATGTGCAATCCGGGGTTTCATACCCTCAAAACATCATTTACAATTATTACTCACCTCGATCCGGTCCAAACTCTAGCCCGCGATGTCTTTGCCCGCACGAATAGACCTCCGGATTCTCCAAATCTAGCCACAATTAGTACATAATCATTAAAATATGCTAAGGGAACGAAGCCCGCTCGAGAATATCCAATTCACACCAAAAATTCCGAAATTGCTCAAACCCGACCCCTGGGCCCACGTCTCGGAATCCGATGAAATTAACATCAATGGAATTCTCATCATCTCACGAGTCTATATATACCAAGAACATCACAATCGGACCTCAATTGTCCCCTCCAATTCCCAATTTATTTTATCCAAATTCAAGCCCTAATTCCCAAATTTTATGCTTAATTTCTATGATAACTAGGTAGATTTCACATTACAATGAGGTATTGAGTTCAAAAATCTTACCTCCAGGTGATTCCCCTTGAATCCCTCTTCACTCTTCTTCAAAAAGCTTCAAAATCGACCAACAATAGAGGAACTTAGCCTCAAATTCGCGGAAATGAGCTTTTAAAACATTCTGCCAAACTCTATTTTTACTTAATTGCGATCGCGGAAAAACCATCGTGATCGCGAAGCACAAACACCGCTGGCCCATAATTCACTCTAAGTGATCGCGTATATACCCACGCGAACGCGATACTCAAAATCTGCCAACTACGTGATCGTAAAAGAGACCACGCGATAGCGATTCACAGAAACATATACTTACGTGATCGCAACCCTATCTACGCGAATGTGTAGAACAAAAGCATTGAGGAACCCAGCTAATCCTCTTCCTCTATGCCAAAGCGACATAGCCCTCGCAAACGCGATCAAAACATCACAACATCGCGAACACAACAGAGAAAACGCGAGCGCGAGGACCATCGACCTCACACCTTCATGATCACGGAAAATTTATCGCGAATGCGAAGGTCAAAAACCTGCAGCACCAACAGCTGAAATTCTACAATTTCTCACAACAGGAAATGGTCCGATTGACCACCCGAATCTCACCCGAGCCCTCAGGACCTCAACCAAACATGCCAACATATCCCATAACACCATTCAAACTTGTTCCAACATTCAGAACGCTCAAAACAATATAAAAACACCGAATCTCATCGGATTCAAGCCTAAGAATTTCAAGAACTTTCAAATTACGCTTTTGATCAAAATCTAAACAAACCACGTCCGAATGACCTGAAATTTTGCAAACACATCACAAATGACACAACGGAGCTACTGCAACTTTCCGAATTCCATTCCGATCCCTATATCAAAATTTCACCTATCAACCGGAAAATGCCAAAATCTCAATTCAATTCAAGCCTAAACCTTCCACAGACTTCCAAAATGCATTCCGATCACGCTCCTAAGTCCCAAATAACCTAACAGAGCTAACCACATCATAAAAGTTCTGATCCGATATCATATACCAACAAGTCAAATCTTGATCTAACTTTTCAAATTTGAAGCTTCAACTGAGAACTGTTCTTCTAAATTCATTCCGATTACCCTGAAAACCAAAACCAAAAATTTACATAAGTCTTAATACATCATACGGGGCAAGTCATGCCCGAGAACTGACGATCCAGGTGCAAAAGCTCAAAATGACCAGTCGGGTCATTACATCCTCCCCCACTTAAACATACGATCGTCCTCGAACGTGCCCAGAGTTATTCCAAAAGCCAACCAATCGCTGAATAACCTTATCACGCATATACCCAGGGGTGATCCCACATCACCCTATCTCATACAGGTCTGATAACACATTGTAACTGAAATTTCACAATCTAATCTAGCCCATAAACCTTAGAACCACCTTTCCACTTCTAAAATCATCAATACGATCAGAATCTCACATTTATACTGTGAATAAGTTTGAACAAGCTGTAACAAACCATATCTGTAACCTCAGGTACAATTAAATGATATACCACATAACTCAAACACTGGTAGCGATAACTTTTAATCACAGCAACTGTACACAACAGTCGAATATTGATAGAGGACCTCTTAACAAATGAAGTCTCATTCCAACACTTTCATATACTGCCAATGATAAATGTAACACGCAGTAAGCCATAACCATCTCCCAGATCAACCATTCATGAAGCCACTTCTCCTTGGGCAAAGACCATAGCAAATTCCTGAGCTGAACCTCGATATTATCCTTCTAACATGTTGGAATCGAATCTGTTTGTATTCATTAAAGACCCTCAACGATCTCATCTAATCCAACACAATTACTCTGGTGACACGGCACATCAATACAGGCTGAAGCCACAACTCTTGCAACCCGCGCACCAATAAGCAATAATCTGAACATACCCAAATCATGAAAATGGTTCAAATGAAAGAGCTGTACCGCAAGCTCACCAGTACCACCACAACACAAGGCTGAGAACCTGTCTCACATCATAGAATCTAAACACATGAATCTAACCCGCAAGGTCATACCTCCACATAACTTTGCTACAATGTGTGACCCTATTCAAACACTGGTCCACATGAAACACCTCAAGCCACTCTGATCGAAATTGATGACCACGCGCAATTGATGTCTAGGACCAAGGTAAATCACCATAACCGCGGTAAAGCAAATACATAACACCACACAACCCGAAGGGACATAACTGATGCGCCATCCGCCAAGAAATATCCAATACTCCTCCCGCTCTAATTCTACTAAGAGACCCCAATAACACTGCACCACATGTGCCGATAACCAACAAATCCCAACACCTCGCAATCCGGAAAGGTGACTCCTAGATCTCCCCAGATTACTAATAAGCTCAATAACAATCGAATCGACACATCCCTCAACAATACAATTTGAAGCCAACCAAGCCGACTCAAGTTAGAACACACATCCATATTGGCCTGTCAACGAACTCCTAATCAAAGAAACCCTGAAGTTGCTCCTTCCACTCCTTTAACTCTGCCGATGCCATACGATACGGTGCCCGACGTCAAATCCATACCGAAATCAACAACCTTGCATGGTGACATGCTCGGCCATAAGAAACACATCTGAAAAGTCCCTCACCACCAAAACTGAATCAATGGTAGAAGCCTTTATACTGACATCCATCATGAAAGCCCAAATAAGATAGACAATCCTCCCTAACCGTCTGTTGGGTCTTCGAAACTCCAAAACCACCTCAATAATACCATAACATCCGTCGAACCTCGCCATTTAATCTGTGGCATCCCCGACATAGCCAATATCGCCGCCTTAGCGCAATAGCCCAGAATAACATGACACGGAGTCAACCATTCTGAACCCAATATCACATCCTAAATCTAACTTACCAAGCAACAAAAGATCCACTCGGGACTTCAGACCCGATAGTCACTACACATTGCCGATACACACAACCCGCAACCACATACAGCCTGAATATGAGAACTCCCTGTCTCTAACTCCATATAGCACACGAATCACCATACCTGATCCCAATTCCGACATCTGAATACATAACACATCTCTAATACCCAATCATTCTACGAGAGCTACTACAACATTCTTCTATGTCTCCAAACAAACTCGGATATCAACAATCGATCTAACAAGAAAGTGCCGCAATACTACCGAAGTAACATCAACTTAATCACATTGCCTTTTTCTAAAACATATACCCTTGTCAAATTACCTCCAACTAGCAATACCATTTCCTTAATCATCTGAAGATCATTTCCGTAATCATTTGAAGCTGCCCGCTGCATAAAAGTTTTATGACCTTCCTTTCAGAACTGAACCGCAACCTTACACACGCAATCTCAATCCTCCACAACATACCGCATATACCATACCATCCTGGATAACGTGAGAACTTTATATCTCTTCCGAGCTATAAGCAACTATGTACTTAACCAACCAAGAACTTTCCATTGATCCCATTCAGAATAAAATCACTACACATCCCATGCTTCTCACACCCGCAGAAAATACGCATCTCTAACTGCAGTAGAAATCATCAAGAACTCCCTGACACTCTTTTGCACAAAACTAAACCTGACATGACTGAATCCTTCTAACTCGATCAAGCTACGCAGGCCACTAAAACCTAAGAGCATTTTCGTGAAATACCTATAAGAACTCATTACCTTGTAAGCACCCAAGGAAATAATCATATCCTTACCCTACTGATCCGGCCTACTACCAAGTTATACCATCTATCCATGTTCCTTCTGATTTACCTTCAACTAGATACTTCTTTTTGCTATAACACCACCATTCTTCAACCCAGACTGACCACATGAGACCCAAGCATAAAGCCACACCATCTAAGGCTCATAAGTCGTTGAATACTTTCTTAGATATCCCCAAAAGCACCACATTCAAAATACTTACCCTGAAGAGACCGCCTACGAATTTTGAGACATTACCTTCATTTTCCTGATACTAATATATAGAAGCCAATAATTGATATAGAGATACTACAAATCTCGACACCCCTCCAAATGCAAACCTCGGTTTCTGGCCAAAAGTACAACCTAAAAATCTCTAATTATTACATGCAAAATCTTGAGCACATTAGAACCGTTCCCGAGAGTCCTTCACTCTACCAAAACTGCAATTAGCCTGACCAAACGAACTGAACAACCAGTGCCTCTTTAGCACTCCGACACCGCAAAGTGTAACCTCAAACTAGAACAACCAAGCAACTTCCTTCTCTATGTACCGAGCATCCATTACTAATAACAAATCAAGACATTCTGTGATTCTCATACTCCCATGAAGCATGATATAACCTTTGTCAAAAAAATTCCTTCACTCGAGCCATCCTCGGTCTCAACCTCCGCAAATCATAACTGATTCACCCGTATGCCTCAAACTGGAGCTAACATAGTACATAACCGTGTAATTAACTAATCAATAGAAGACTCCCCCACTTGTCTCGAAGACATAGATCAAAACACACTCAATAACTGATAACGCATATACTATATTGCTGCCATAATACCATAGTAAGATTAAACTCGATCATTCATAAGCTCGTGGAACACAGACGATCTGTTACTTTAAATCTTCTGCAAATCTCGTATTCACTCTCGCAATAGTTAAACTCACTCTCTTAAGCGACCCAAACTTAAATTTCAACACATATATTTCACTTGTAAATGAGATCTTCTAACAGACAACATAAGGATCATACAACTTCAGAACACTCCGCATGAGATAACCCATCTGTTTTGACTCAAACTAACATTTCTATATACCTCCTACCGTCATAAATATTACACAGTCGCTTGATCTTCCTGAGTTTGAACTCATACAGCAAAATGAAATTTACTTCACTCCAAACTAGGAAACATGAAAAGGTTCTTTATGTTATACCCCATTTAAACCGGGTCAAATTAGAGTATAACGTATTAGCGATTCTGAGGTTTAGTTAATTTTAAGAGAGTCGCCACCTAATTGATTCTAAGGTGAATTAGGACACCTATTTTTAAAGCTTACGTCAAACTCTGTTTTTATGGTCTTAACCTAAAGATTCTAAATAAGGGTTTTAAATATTTTAAAAGGAAGATTTTTTAAAGCACATTTTAAAATTCATTAATAACGGTTAACCGACCAAGCTTAGGTTAATAAGAATTGCACAAAAAGTATCAAGAAAAATCGTTTGAGGTACTTTATTAAAATATGGTTTACAAAAGAGTAGTTTAACTTTGAAAGACATGAACTTTTGAAAAAATAATATTATTAAGTAAACAAGTTTATAAATAATTAATATACATATAGATTTGAGAAGATAAATACATTTGCTACTGATTAAATATTTTTATTATAAAAAGGGCGTCCTTTCTTTTGCTTGACTTCAAAAGTGATCAAGATAAAACATCTTTAAAACCCTCGCTTAAGGAACGCTTTCCGATTCCACGGTCCAAAAAGAATCTCGTTTTTTTTTTTTTTTTTGTATTATTATTATTATTATTATTTTAAAAAGTAATTGCATTTTCATGATGTTACAAGAAAACAGTTTGTCAACCTAAGTTAAAGCATGTTGTTTTAAAAAAATTGATTTGATTCTGAACTTATATAATAAAGACCCGAAACTTAAACAGTTCTTCAAAAATTCTTTAAGAGCACTATTATATAAGGTAAATAATATTTGCCAATAACTAGGTGAGAACACTAAGTGAAGAAGTCAAAACTAAATCAACAATCCCAGGTTAAGTGTAGAATTAAAATAACCGAAAAAAATAATCAAATTGATTAAAAATTCAAAATAGAGTAAATGTAAATAATGAAGGCCGCCATAAGCGACCCCAAGCAATTTTGCTTGTCTTCGTGCTGTCCATATGCCTAAGATGCAGTGGTGACTCCATGATCGGTAGGGTGAGTCTTGTATTAAAACTCGCGATTTGCTCCAGATGTATATGCAAAAAGAGAAAAAGGGCAAAGAAAGAATTAGAAGGATATTTCATTCTTTATTGAGTAATACGAGAATAAGGAAAACAACAAGAATCGTAAATTATGCAATGTCTAGAGTTCACATACTAACAGATTCATATCTTTGCACCTAGACATAAAACAGAAACTTCCCATTTCTCATCTTAAGCATTAGGATTGACAGTTCTAGTCATTTTTTTTAGGGATGCTTCTCTCAGATGAAAGTGAACCAAAGGTAACCACTTCAAAACATATCCAAGTTTCTTGAAATCTTGAGACCTGCTACTCTTAAGCAAATATAAGATCTTAAGATGTAGTGTCTAGCATATTATTATCAGAATGTTTCTTCTTCCCTTTTTTTTTTTTATTTACAGAAAAGTAGGCTAAAAATACCATCGCTAGGACCTTATTAACATAAAGGTTACCAAAGTGTTCCTTTAGTAGAATAAGTGCTTAGATTCTCTACTCAAATAAAGTCCTATACACTCTAGGATCAGAACAAATTGACTCCAATAGTATATATTTTAAATCCCCTTAAAGTTACTTTAAAAATCAACGAAAATGACACCAAATTTGTAAAGAGATCTATAAGCACGCGCCAAATTCCATATTAATATGTGTTTTTATAAATTGTTTCGTTACAAGGTACCTTAAAGCCTACTGTCATGGTATTAATATTATAGAAATGAAAGGAGGCATGTCAATATTACAACAAGATGCATTTTTTATTTTATAACCCTTTTTTTTTTAATAATCAAACATTGTGCCAACCCATAAGTCCTCTTCCAAAACTAACAGTGAATAAACAAGTTATCTTTTTTGTCTATAACAAGTTATGGGCTAAGTTACAATAACCTCTAAAGAGTGCATAGATCCAACTCCATTTGAACAGTTGTTCTCAAGGTTTGTCTTATCCTAAAACTAGATATTAAAATATTCTAAATAGCATACTATCTATTGACAGTGAAAAGAAATGGTAGTACTAGTTTTTAAATTAACGCTTAACTATACATGATATTACACGAAGCAGATTTTTCAAAGCACCCAAGAACTTACTTAGATAAGCTTCCAATATCATATGTTATCTAGGTCTCCCAAACTCCTTTCTATTTTAGTTACAAACCCTATTAGGATCATCACAGTAATACTTCCTAACATAATTGTTGATTGGGGTGTGAACTAAAAGACTACTGCATTTCATAAACTAAAAGTTTTCAGTCTTTTGCAAATACATATAATTACAATATGCCAATGTCCAAAGTATTATTTATATTGAGCCACCATCATGTACTTAGTCTATTTTACTAAAATGCTAATAGATATCTGTCACGACCCAATTTCCAAACCCGTTCGTGATGGCGCCTCTTGTGAAGACAAGGCCAGCCAACTAACCAAATTGTCTCTTTAACAATTATTAAACATAAATGAATAGGTAAATACAACTTAATGACAATAATAACCAGTATTTACAACCCAACACAACCCGACCGGGGTGTCATAAGTCACGAGCATCTAAAGAAAACTTGAACACAACTACAGGGCCAATAATATGCAAGAAATAAATTCCGAAATTCTAAAGACAACGTCCGGTGCCACGAACGCTGGCGGTCACCTTGCTCGGCTTCAATAGTAATACCTTCAATCACCTAATAACCCGCTACCGGGTGAACAATACCTGCAACTGCACGCGAGGTGCAGGGAGTAAAGTGAGTACTCCAATTCAGTGAGTAATNGGCTCACTCCCAACTCACCAACACACAACATCAGTCTCTCGGGCTCACTCCCAACTCACAAACACACAACATCAGCCTCTCGGGCTCACTCCCAACTCACAAAATACAACATCGGCCTCTCGGGCCCACTCCCAACTCACCTTGGTACCCTGCGCTCACTGGGGGTGTGTACAGACTCCGGAGGGGCTCCTACAGCCCAAGCGCAATATCATAAGGCCTTAAAGCTTTTACACATCATACTCGAGGCCTGAAAGCCTCCTTACGTCACTCAACATATCCTCACATATGGCTCTCGGCCTCAATCAATCCAGAAAATAATCATAAGCCCCTTGGGCATCGGTAAAACAATGGTGCTCAGCTCAAACAACATTATAAACATCATTTAAATCTCAAGTTGAGTATAAATGTAGCTGAGTTCATAAAATAGTATAATTCAATTGGACTGAGTTCAAATAATATTTCAATTAGTGAGGAAAAATAGTGATGGAAATTCACAAAAGGATTTCAAATAATTGGCACGAAGCCCAAATATGGCAATAAGTCCAAATTATGGTGAAAAACAACAAGTCTTTATCAAATACGCGATAAAATATCAACCGAGATGGACCAAGTCACAATCCCCAATAGTAAATGACCTCGCGCTCGTCATATAACGTGTGTCTCACCTCAACATAGCACTACGTTGTGCAATCCGGGGTTTCAAACCCTCAGGACATCATTTAAAATCAGTATTCACCTCAAGAAGGTCAAAAGACTACTCCGCGATGCACTTACCTTTCAAATTTGCTTCCTCGCGTGACGAATCTATCCAAAATTATAACGAATATGTTGCATTATACTAAAGAGACAATACCCAATCGAAAACAATCGAAAAATATCAAAATTCACGAATTTGGCAAAACCCGAGCCCCGGTCCCACTTATCGAAACTCAGAAATTCTTACATCAATACGATCCTTATCTCGCCACGAGTCTATACATACAAAATTCACAAGAATCGGAGTCCATTTGCCCCCTCAAATCACCATTTTAGAATTTCAATCTCAAGCCCTAATTTCTTATAATTTGGCTATGTTTTCATGGATTTCAAGGATGATTCTTCAATAAAATCATGTATTTAACTCATAAAACTTACCTCCAATCGATCTCAGTTGAAACTCCCTTCAATCCCCGTCCAAAAGCTCTCAAAATGACTGAAAATGGTGGAAAAATGAAGAGTTCGCGGATGAATAAACATTCTGCCCAGAATTTTTCAGAAGTACTGTTCACCCCGTGTTACTATTCACCGTGTGTACTGTTCACGGCTACAGTTGTGGGTACTGTTACGGGGTACTGTTTAGGGCACTATTCACGGATACTGTTACGGTGGCACTATTCATGGGTATTGTTCATGAGCACTATTCATAACTACTGTTCACACTGCTATAAAAAAAATGCAAGAGCTTTATTTTCACTAAAAGTGCTATAACTGCATTATACGAACTCAGAATTAGACGATTCTTATTCCTACGAGTCACAAATAATAATACGAACCTATTTCTTCAATCGAAATACAATTCAGAGCTCGTTAGCTTGGTGCGATATCAATTTCGCTCGTTAAATAATTAACTCATGTTTCGCGTCAAAAACTCAATCGCGACTTGATGAAATTAGACCAAACTTTTCAGATCAGTCCTATAATTCATTATCAAAATTCCAGAAGTCTCGAAATCAAATTTTGATCCCTAGAACTAAAAATGAACCTTTAGGTCGTTACACGCTTATGTTTAAAAAGGCAAAAATCTTCCAAAAACTCTTCCAAAACTTATCCGAGCCTCATGGGACCCCGACTAAACATGCCAACATAGTTCATAACATTATGAAAACCTGTTCCAATCATCAAATCACCTCAAACAACATCACATTACCCAAAACTCATCGAATTCAAGCCTAATTTTCTAAAAACTTCATAAATACACTTTCGATCAAAAACCCGACCAAACCACGTCCGAATAACCTCAAATTTTGTAAACATATTCAAAATCACCTAACGAAGCTAGAGAAACTCTCGGAATTCCATTCCGACCTCGGATCAAAATCTCACCTATCAACCGGAATTCGCCAAAATACTAACTTTGCCAATTCAAGCTTAATTCTACACCGGTCATCACAAAAATATTCTGGACACACTCCTAAGTCTCAAATCACCTAACGAAGCTATCTGAACCATAAAATTTGCATTTCGAGCCCTCTAACACATAAGTCAATATCTTGTTGACTTTTCCAACTTAAGCTTCCTTAAAAGAAACTAAGTGTCTCGAACCTTACCAAAATCATTCCGGAATGACTTCAAATTTTGCACACAAGTCACATTCAACATTACGGACTTGCCCCAACTTTCAGAACTGCATTCCAACCCCGATATCAAAATTTTCACTTCCGGTCGAATTTTTTCAAAAACCTTCAAATTCTATATTTAGCCAAATGACTTCAAAATGACCTCCGGACATCCGAATTCACTTCTGATCGCGCTCCCAACTCCAGAATTACCATACGGAGCTATTCCCAGACTCGAAATACCAAACGGATATCTATAACACTGAAATGCCTTCCAACCCAAATTTATTAAATTCTTCTAAAATACTGACTTCCACAATATACGCCGAAATGTTCAAGGGTTAACCACAACCAAATTCGGACATACGCCCAAGTCCGAAATCATCATACGAATATGCTGGAACTTTCATATCCCAATTCCGAGGTCGTTTACTCAAAATTCTATTAGCCATTTTCTTCAAATTAAGGTTGCCGCAATGAAAAGTTTCTTTCCAATTTGACTCCGAATTTCCTGAAATTCAACTCTAACCATACGTACAATTCAATATACCTGAAATGAAGTTGTTCATGACTTCCAACTGCTGAACGGCGCGCTTGAGCTCAAAACGACCGGTCGGGTCGTTACATTCTCCCCCACTTAAATGGACGTTCGTCCTCGAACGTTCCAAGAACTGCTCTTAAGTTATCTGAAATCACTGTTTAACACCTCGTGCACCTGCCCGTGCTACCACAACTCATATGGACACATTAGTTTGATCAAATCTGCAGATATCCTCTTTTATCCATACAATAAGCTCAGAACCCAATTCCAACACCTGAAATTCTCTGTCAGACCTGTTCCCTGTATATAAACACTGTATCAACTACCACACGAGGTACCAGAGCACGACTATGTACCTTTGTTGAATTAGCACCATGCATCGCATAATTCACCATCTAACCACAATGACACTCCATGAACCTTAATAGCCAAAATTTCATAACTCTGATACTCCCAATGCATATGATGATATACCTATACATTCTGTTTTAATGTTGACGATACGACCACAACGGAGGAGATGTGCAGAAATTTCTAACCAATTGCAGAGTTAACCAAACATTAATTCTCTCCTTTTTTACTAAAATCATCACCTCATTACTACCCAAATACTGGTAACTGTCCTGTAATATACCTCACATAATCCAACTGCAATAGTCCCCGATACCAATAGTCTCGCCTCACCTAGTACGAGCTACTCAGACAACCAATCACCACAGACAATGACCAACGGTTTCACATGATGCAAAGATGCACCAATAGGCCACAATGCGAACAAGATACACAAGGAAATGATTCAGGAATGGACTGCTCAGCTCACACAACTAATATGGACTTTTCCCCAGAGAATAGGAATTTATCAAGCCGTTTCACAGCACACATGGCACAATCACAATATTACATGAATTGACGAACACAAAACAATATATGATATTCCAACACCCCTCTTTGAGGAGCGCTATACTGAAATGAACACATCTGACTCACACGAAGCCCATAATCCTATTTAAATCCATTCACCCACTTCAGGTCGATTCTGCTCACGCTGAACTAGGCTGATAGCCTTTCCTGGACCCGTAATAAGTCATTTCTTCTCATTACGCGCAAGAACTACCACCATAGCCGGGACATCACCCCACAATCCACAACCAAATGTACCGAACAACTTAATATAGATCTTAGATATTCTTCCAACATTTCAACTTTATTAAGTCCCCAAAATTTGACTAACTCCCAGATTTTTCAAATATTTCGGCAGAGTCTCCCTTGTAATTGGGCCTATCCACCTGTCAGAGTAACACCAAAACAACTCCTAACAGCATGTCCATAATCCAACAAGTACCACAAGTATATCAATATCACTAATATCCGCATTACAAGCCCGACATTATCACAATGATATTTTGACATGAAATGCATCATTTGTATGATCATAACCACATTTCTGGTCTTAATAGTTGTTCATAAATAATTCCATCATTAT
>MU692345.1:71179-82179 GCA_026770625.1 Nicotiana glauca
AAATTTCTATATTTAGCCAAATGACTTCAAAATGACCTCCGGACATCCGAATTCACTTCCGATCGCGCTCCCAACTCCAGAATCACCATACGGAGCTATTCCCAGACTCGAAATCCCAAACGGACATCTATAACACTGAAATGCCTTCCAACCCAAATTTATGAAATTCTTCTAAAATACTGACTTCCACAATATACGCCATAATGCTCACAGGTTATCCAAAACCAAATTCGGACATACGCCCAAGTCTGAAATCATCATACGAACATGTTGGAACTTTCAAATCCCAATTCTGAGGTTGTTTACTCAAAATTCCAATATTAGCCATTTTCTTCAACTTATGGTTGCCGCAATGAAAAGTTTCTTTCCAATTTGACTCTGAATTTCCCGAAATTCAACTCTGATCATACGTACAATTCAATATACCTGAAATAAAGTTGTTCATGACTTCCAACTGCTGAACGACGCGCTACAACTCAAAACGACCGGTCGGGTCGTTACAATATCTCTGAAGGAAACTCCGAACTACATATTCTTACTTTCATTCCTTACAACAAAAACTGGTTTTAGCTATACAATCTCCATGAGGTGATAAAATTGTGGTCATGAGACTTTAAGATAATTAAAGAAATTTTGGATCTAACTTTCCACACATATTTTCTCATAGTTCACAAACTAGTCCTAAAAAAACATATTTTCTACTACACAAAGTAATAGCTAAATTCACCCTTCAAACAACAAAGGAAAAAGATTCTTATCACATGGTTGGTTTTGCTATATACGTAGTTAATAACTAAACATAACCCGTTTTCTTATTTAGAAATAATTAATTTCTTAACATATGATTTCTAAAAAAAATAATTAACACAGAATATAAAAGAAAAAATACTTGAGCTAACGGCTTACAAAGCATGTCGAAGACTTGAAGCAAGATATCTAAAACAGAAAAAATAAAATAAAAGCGAAAATGGATATTTCCACAAGCAAACACTAAATCATGGACTCATCCGAAATTGCAAGAATCCAAAAGGAGGAGAGGGAGAAAAATAATCGACCTTTTGTGGTGCAGCAAACTGGAGCGATTTTTAGCGGCTGCTTAGATCTTCGGATTCGGATTGAAAAACTCAAAATCAGTCACAACTGGGAACGACAGAGGTAAGGGAGAGCAAGTCGAAAATTCTGAGAATATGGGTAAAAATAATTAGAGAACTGTATTTTTATAGAATAAGAGCAATGGCCCTTTTTCTGAAATTGTCACCAACACCTCTAGTTATAGGAGACGATCTCGGGTTCGTCTAGGGTTGATTTGGGCGGGATTCTTGAAGGGTTAGGGTTTCAAACGGATCAAGAACCGTTTGAAATGGCGTGTAGAAGAAAGAAAAAAAAGATATAGGCAGAGGGAGCAGAGATTTGGTTGCCAAAATCGTGAAATCTTGGAGCCCTCTAACACATAAGTCAATATCTAAGAGTCTCAAACCTTACCAAAATCATTCCGTAATGACTTCAAATTTTGCACACAAGTCACATTCGACATTACGGACTTGCCCCAACTTTTGGAACCGCATTCCAACCCCGATATCAAATTTTCCACTTTCGGTCGAATTTTCTCAAAAACCTTCAAATTCTATATTTAGCCAAATGACTTCAAAATGACCTCCGGGCATCCAAATTCACTTATGATCACGCTCCCAACTCAACAATCACCATACAGAGCTATTTCCAGACTCGAAATCCCAAACGGATATATATAACACTGAAATGCCTTCCAACCCAAATTTATGAAATTCTTCTAAAATACTGACTTCCACAATATACGCCGAAATGCTCACGGGTTATCCAAAACCAAATCCGGACATACGCCCAAGTCCGAAATCATCATACGAATATGCTGGAATTTTCAGATCCCAATTTCGAGGTTGTTTACTCAAAATTCCAATATTAGCCATTTTCTTCAACTTAAGGTTGCCGCAATGAAAAGTTTCTTTCCAATTTGACTCCGAATTTCCCGAAATTCAACTCTGACCATACGTACAATTCAATATACCTGAAATGAAGTTGTTCATGACTTCCAACTGCTGAACGATGCGCTAGAGCTCAAAACGATCGGTCGGGTCGTTACATTCTCCCCCACTTAAATAGATGTTCGTCCTCGAACGTTCCAAGAACTGCTCTTAAGTTATCTGAAATCACTGTTTAACACCTCGTGCACCTGGTCGTGCTATCACAACTCATATGGACACATTAGTTTGATCAAATCTGCAGATATCCTCTTTTATCCATACAATAAGCTCATAACCCAATTCCAACACCTGAAATTCTCTGCCAGACCTGTTCCTAGTATATAAACACTGTATCAACTACCACACGAGGTACCAGAACACGACTACGTACCTTTGTTGAATTAGCACCATGCATCGCATAATTCACCATCTAACCACAATGACACTCCATGAACCTTAATAGCCAAAATTCCACGACTCTGATACTCCCAATGCATATGATGATATACCTATACATTCTGTTATAATGCTGACGATACAACCACAACGGAGGAGATGTGCAGAAATTTCTAACCAATTGCAGAGTTAATCAAACATTAATTCTCTCCTTTTTACTAAAATCATCACCTTATTACTACCCAAATACTGGTAACTGTCTTGTAATATACCTCACATAATCCCACTGCAATGGTCCCCGATACCAATAGTCTCGCCTCACCTAGCACGAGCTACTCAGACAACCAATCACCACAGACAATGACCAACGGTCTCACATGATGCAAAAATGCGTCAATAGGCCACAATGCGAACAAGATACATAAGGAAATGATTCAGGAATTGACTGCTCAACTCACACAACTAATATGGACTTTTCCCCAGAGAATAGGGATTTATCAAGTCGTTTCACAGCACATATGGCACAATCACAATATTACATGAATTGACGAACACAGAACAACATATGATATTCCAACACCCCTCCTTGAGGAGCGCTATACTGAAATGAACAGATCTGACTCAAACGAAGCCCATAATCCTATTTAAATCTATTCACCCACTTCAGGTCGATTTTGCTCGCGCTGAACTAGGCTGATAGCCTTTCCTGGACCCGTAATAAGTCATTTCTTCTCATAACACGCAAGAACTACCACCATAGCCGGGACAACACCCCACAATCCACAACCAAATGAACCGAACGACTTCATATAGATCTTAGATATTCTTCCAAAATTTCAACTTTCTTAAGCCCCCAAAATTTGACTAACTCCCAGATTTTTCAAATATTTTGGCAGAGTCTCCCTTGTAATTGGTCCTATCCACCAGTCATAGTAACACCAAAACAACTCCTAACAACATGTCCACAACCCAACAAGTACCACAAGTATATCAATAACACTAATCTCTGCATTACAAGCCCGACATTATCACAATGATATCTTGACATGAAACGCATCATTTGTATGATCATAACCACATTTCTGGTCTTAATAGTTGTTCATAAATAATTCCATCATTATCAATAAATCTCATATTAACCACCACCTCATTTCAAATTTTCACAATACTGACAACAGAATGTGAGGCATGAAGACCTCATTATTACTTACTCGGATTAATGAGTCACATTTAACGCCACCTGGGAACTCATCTCATAAGCTAAAACTCAATGTTTACAGCACGAAAATGGCTGAATATGAACATAAAATATACAAGAATTATCAAATCAACCTAACTGGCATGACTCCCTTTTAATATTATCGTACGAATTAAACTTTACAAAGGGAAACTTTAAACTCATAAATATTTACCACAAGGACCTCGTCCTTACATAACCTCCATCGGGGCTTGCAGCTCGGTTTAAATATTTCACATTGTGCCAACTGCAGTTTTCAATTTCCTTTCTTTCTTCTTCTTAATAAATTTCGTAAATATTTTTTTTTCATAGCACATAACGAACCCTCATACTGGTAGGGCATATAATTCATAAAAAAAATTGGAACCAATTATTCCGAAACATATTAAACCCATT
The DNA here is from genome assembly GCA_026770625.1 of Nicotiana glauca. Lineage (NCBI taxonomy): Eukaryota > Viridiplantae > Streptophyta > Magnoliopsida > Solanales > Solanaceae > Nicotiana > Nicotiana glauca. The sequence goes on from MU692345.1 coordinate 75,209, forward strand.
GTAGTGAATAATAAACATTACTTTAACCTTACCCCAAATCCTTGTAGCCCAATTTCTAACATCCAGAATTCTTTTCAAGACCCGAATCTCACATACACACACTGTATAAGTCCGAACAAACTGTGTCAAGCCATAACAATAACCCTAGATATAATCGCATAACATACTACACAACTCGTATATTCGTAACACCATTCTCGATCACCATAACCACTCAAACCAACCAAGTACCAGTAGGAAACCCCACATTAAACAGAACCTCGCTCCAAAACCTTCGTAGCCCATCAATAATGAAGAAATATACAGGAACTCACAATACACAACACGTTCCCCCTACCTGTAGAAAGTGTCTATTTTAAACCATGGTAGAAACCATCAAAAACACTTGGAAATCCATTTTCTCCTAATCAAGCTATCAGAACTAAATTCCTCTAATTCAACCAGGCCACGCATGTCATCAAACTCAAGAATATTGCCATATTACTACAGCTAGTTCAACAAAAATTCTTCACAAGCTTAGGTAATACAGACCTTAAAATACCTCAATTCCACTACTAAGATCACCTTCATTCTCGTGACAATCAACTCAAATTTCTCAATTAGAGTCAAATTCAAATCTCAACACATACACCCTGTTAGTAGAAAAGAAACTCTCTACTCAACATTATAAGGAACACACCTACGTAGATTATTCCGCATGAGATAACCCACCTGCTTTGCCTCCAATCAACATTTTTGTATACCTTCCACCGTCATACACATTACACAATCACTTAGTCTTCCTGAGTCTAAACTCATACTGTAACATGAAATTTACTTCACTCCAAACAGGAGACTTGAAAAGATTCTTCACGCCCATAACTCGGAGCTACACCTCTAATCACAATGGAAATCATACACTTAATAGTTCACCTATCATCCAGCAGATCTTCATCGACACTTCCAAGTCATATAGAAACATCTCGCAGTACTAACATACCCATCACATTGCTACCCAGTCGTCATTCCCACTAATAGGGGCAATACCGGACATATAAGTTCAAAACACTTGCTCACACAATCAGCACCTCGGTGCTCAAGCCGTAGGAAAGGATCCGCTCTCAAGTCCTTCAGACTGGCCCAACATCAACTCATAGAGATCACGTCTTTCCCCTCAATCATGGAATCACAAACCATCAAGGCACATCTGATACTGAGAGCTCATGCGCGCATGCGAACGTGGGGAATGAATTTCAAGAGTTACTTTTCAAGCTGAATCAAGAACGCACGATAAGAATTCAAGAATGTGAAGTTTTCCTAAAGGTTCTGCAGCCTCTCGAGGATAAATACAGATGTCTCCGTACCGATCCGCGAGACTCTACTAAACGTGCTCATGACTCGTGAGACCTATGTAACCTAGGCTCTGATACCAACATGTCACGACCCAATTTCCAAACCCGGTCGTGATGGCGCCTCTCGTGAAGACAAGGTCAGCCAACTAACCAAATTGTCTCTTTAACAATTATTAAACATAAATGAATAGGTAAATACAACTTAATGACAATAATAACCAGTATTTACAACCCAACACAATCCGATCGGGGTGTCACAAGTCACGAGCATCTAAAAAAAACCTGAACAGAACTACAGGGCCAATAATATACAAGAAATAAATTCCAAAATTCTAAAGACAACGTCCGGTGCCACGAACGCTGGCGGTCACCTTGCTCAGCTTCAATAGTAATACCTTCAATCAGCTAATAACCCCCTACCAGGTGAACAATAACTGCAATTGCACGCGAGGTGCAGGGAGTAAAGTGAGTACTCTAACTTAGTGAGTAATAAAAATAAATAATGACTGAAAGCATGAAATCTCATAAAGGCACAATATAGAGCTATCTCAAGCAGTATAATCTGTTACACAATAAAATTGTCAAGTATCAGATAATTCTCTTTTAATACAATGAAGACAAACAATTTTCACAAGTAAGGAATAATCAGAAACTTTCCCCTCGGACTCAATATCAAACTCTCACTACAGTACCATCCCCACGGGCTCACTCTCAACTCAACAACACACAACATCAGCCTCTCGGTCTCACTCCCAACTCACAAAACACACAACATCAGCCTCTCAGACTCACTCCCAACTCACAAAACACAACATCGGCCTCTCGGTCCCACTCCCAACTCACATGGGTACCCTGCGCTCACTGGGGGTGTGTACAGACTCCGGAGGGGCTCCTACAGCCCAAGCGCAATATCATAAGGACTTAAAGCCTTTACACATCACACTCGAAGCCTGAAAGCCTCCTTACATCACTCAACATATCCTCACATATGGCCCTTGGCCTCAATCAGTCCAGAAAATAATCATAAGCCCCTTGGGCATCAGTAAAACAATGGTGCTCAGCTCAAACAACATTATAAACATCATTTAAATCTCAAGTTGAGTATAAATGTAGCTGAGTTCATGAAATAGTATAATTCAATTGGACTGAGTTCAAATAATATTTCAATTAGTGAGGAAAAATAGTGATGGAAATTCACAAAAGGATTTCAAATAATTGGCACGAAGCCCAAATATTGCAATAAGCCCAAATTATGGTGAAAAACAACAAGTCTTTATCAAATACGTGATAAAATATCAACCGGGATGGACCAAGTCATAATCCCCAATCGTAAATGTCCCCGCGCTCGTCATATAACTCGTGTCTCACCTCAACATAGCACTACGTTGTGCAATCCGGGGTTTCAAACCCTCATGACATCATTTAAAATCTATACTCACCTCAAGAAGGCCAAAAGACTACTCCGCGATGCACTTGCCTTTCGAATTGCTTCCTCGCATGCCGAATCTATCCAAAATTATAACGAATCTGTTGCATTATACTAAAGAGACAATACCCAATCGAAAACAATCGAAAAATATCAAAATTTACAGATTTTGGCAAAACCCGAGCCCCGGGCCCACGTCTCAAAACTCAGAAATTCTTACATCAATATGATCCTTATCTCGCCACGAGTCTATACATACCAAATTCACAAGAATCGGAGTCCATTTGCCTCCTTAAATCACCATTTTAGAATTTCAATCTCAAGCCCTAATTTCTTATAATTTGGCAATAGTTTCATGGATTTCAAGGATGACTCTTCAATAAAATCATGTATTTAACTCATAAAACTTACCTCCAATCGATCTCAGTTGAAACTCCCTTCAATCCCCGTCCAAAAGCTCTCAAAATAACTGAAAATGATGGAAAAAGGGAGAGTTCGCGGATGAATAAACATTCTGCCCAGAATTTTTTGGAAGTACCGTTCACCCCGTGTACTGTTCACCCATGTGTACTGTTCACGGGGTACTATTACGGTACTGTTACAGGGTACTATTCAGGGCACTATTCACGGATACTGTTACGCGGCACTATTCATGGGTACTGTTTATGAGCACTATTCATAACTACTGTTCACAGTGCTGAAAAAAAATGCAGCAACTTTATTTTCACTAAAAGTACTATAACTCCATCATACAAACTCGGAATTAGACGATTCTTGTTCCTATGAGTCACAAATAATAATACGAACCTATTTCTTCAATCAAAACACAATTCGGAGCTTGTTAGCTTGGTGCGATATCAATTTCGCTCGTGAAACAATTAACTCATGTTTCGCATCAAAAACCCAATCGCGACTTGATGAAATTAGACCAAACATTCCAGATCAGCCCTATAATTCATTATCAAAATTCCGGAAGTCTCGAAATCGAATTTCGATCTCTAGAACTAAAAATGAACCTTTGGGTCGTTGTACGCTGATGCTCAAAACAGCAAAAATCTTTCAAAAACTCTTCCAAAACTTATCCGAGCCTCATGGGACCCCGACCAAACATGCCAAAATAGTTCATAACATTATGCAAACCTGTTCCAATCATCAAATCACCTCAAACAACATCAAATTACCCGAAACGCATCGAATTCAAGCCTAATTTTCTAAAAACTTCAGAAATACACTTTCGATCAAAAACCCGACCAAACCACGTCCGAATAACCTCAAATTTTGTACACATATTCAAAATCACCTAACGAAGCTAGAGCAACTCTCGGAATTCCATTCCGACCCTCGGATCAAAATCTCACCTATCAACCGGAATTCGCCAAAATACTAACTTTGCCAATTCAAGCTTAATTCTACACCGGTCATCACAAAAATATTCCGGACACACTCCTAAGTCCCAAATCACCTAACGAAGCTATCCGAACCATAAAATTTGCATTTCGAGCCCTCTAACACATAAGTTAATATCTTGTTGACTTTTCTAACTTAAGCTTCCTTAAAAGAGACTAAGTGTCTCAAACCTTACCAAAATCATTCCGGAATGACTTCAAATTTTGCACACAAGTCACATTCGACATTACGGACTTGCCCCAACTTTCAGAACCGCATTCCAATCCCGATATCAAAATTTCCACTTCCGATCGAATTTTCTCAAAAACCTTCAAATTCTATATTTAGCCAAATGACTTCAAAATGACCTCCGGACATCCGAATTCACTTCCGATCGCGCTCTCAACTCCAGAATCACCATACGGAGCTATTCCCAGACTCGAAATCCCAAACGAACATCTATAACACTGAAATGCCTTCCAACCCAAATTTATGAAATTCTTCTAAAATACTGACTTCCACAATATACGCCAAAATGCTCACGGGTTATCCAAACCAAATCCGGACATACGCCCAAGTCCGAAATCATCATACGAACATGCTGGAACTTTAAGATCCCAATTCCGAGGTCGTTTACTCAAAATTCCAATATTGGCCATTTTCTTCAACTTAAGGTTGCCGCAATGAAAAGTTTCTTTCCAATTTGGTTCCGAATTTCCCGAAATTCAACTCTGGCCAAACGTCCAATTCAATATACTTGAAATGAAGTTGTTCATGACTTCCAACTGCTGAACGACGTACTAGAGCTCAAAACGACTGGTTGGGTCGTTACATTCTCCCCCACTTAAATAGACGTTCGTCCTCGAACGTTCCAAGAACTACTCTTAAGTTATCTGAAATCACTGTTTAATACATCGTGCACCTGACCGTGCTACCACAACTCAAATGGACACATTAGTTTGATCAAATCTGCAGATATCCTCTTTTATCCATACAATAAGCTCAGAACCCAATTCCAACCCCTGAAATTCTCTGCCAAACTTGTTCCCTGTATATAAACACTGTATCAACTACCACACGAGGTACCAGAACACGACTACGTACCTTTGTTGAATTAGCACCATGCATCGCATAATTCACCATCTAACCACAATGACACTCCAATAACCTCAATAGCCAAAATTTCACGACTCTGATACTCCCAATGCATATGATGATATACCTATACATTCTGTTATAATGCTGACGATACAACCACAGCGTAGGAGATGTGCAGAAATTTCTAACCAATTGCAGAGTTAACCAAACATTAATTCTCTCCTTTTTTACAAAAATCATCACCTCATTACTACCCAAATACTGGTAACTGTCCTGTAATATACCTCACATAATCCCACTGCAATGGTCCCCGATACCAATAGTCTCGCCTCACCTAGTACGAGCTGCTCAGACAACCAATCACCACAGACAATGACCAACGGTCTCACATGATGCAAAAATGCGCCAATAGGCCATAATGCGAACAAGATACATAAGGAAATGATTCAGGAATGGACTGCTCAACTCACACAACTAATATGGACTCTTCTCCGGAGAATAGGAATTTATCAAGCCGTTTCACAGCACACATGGCACAATCATAATATTACATGAATTGACGAATACAGAACAACATATGATATTCCAACACACCTCCTTGAGGAGCGCTATACTGAAATGAACACATCTGACTCACATGAAGCCCATAATCCTATTTAAATCCATTCACCCACTTCAGGTCGATTCTGCTCGCACTGAACTAGGCTGATAGCCTTTCCTGGACCCGTAATAAGTCATTTCTTCTCATAACACGCAAGAACTACCACCATAGCCGGGACAACACCCCACAATCCATAACCAAATGAACCGATCGACTTCATATAGATCTTAGATATTCTTCCAACATTTCAACTTTATTAAGTCCCTAAAATTTGACTAACTCCCAGATTTTTCAAATATTTCGGCAGAGTGTCCCTTGTAATTGAGTCTATCCACCTGTCAGAGTAACACCAAAACAACTCCTAACAGCATGTCCACAATCCAACAAGTACCACAAGTATATCAATAACACTAATATCCGCATTAAAAGCTCGACATTATCACAATGATATTTTGACATAAAATGCATCATTTGCATGATCATAAGCACATTTCTGGTCTTAATAGTTGTTCATAAATAATTCCATCATTATCAATAAATCTCATATTAACCACCACCTCATTTCAAATTTTCACAATACTGACAACAGAATGTGAGGCATGAAGACCTCATTATTACTTACTCGGATTAATGAGTTACATTCAACGCCACCTGGGAACTCATCTCATAAGCTAAAACTTAATGTTTACAGTACGAAAATGGTTGAATATGAACATAAAATATACAAGAATTATCAAATCAACCTAACTGGCATGACTCCCTTTTAATATTATCGTACGAATTAAACTTTACAAAGGAAAACTTTAAACTCATAAATATTTACCACAAGGACCTCGTCCTTACATAACCTCCACCGCGGCTTGCAGCCCGGTTTAAATATTTCACATTGTGCCAACTGCAGTTTTCAATTTCCTTTCTTTCTTCTTCTCAAAAAATTTCGTAAATATTTTTTTTTCATAGCACATAACGAACCCTCATACAAGTAGGTCATATAATTCATAAAAAAAGTTGGAACCAATTATTCCGAAACACGTTAAACCCATTGTGGTGAATAATAAACATTACTTTAACCTTACCCCAAATCCTTGGAGCCCAATTTCTAACATCCAGAATTCTTTTCAAGACCCGA